>WEDG01011175.1:0-99511 GCA_017591395.1 Schistocephalus solidus
GGCCTGATGAGCATTTATCGAAAGCTAACGAATGCTCACCAAATTGTATTTTGGTATTAAATACCTAACATGAGAAAAAATCGGCAAATCAATTATATTCTGGGAGTGTGTCTACCACTGCTCACTTTATACACATTAAAATGTTTCGAGTCCCTCACACGTCAGCACTTATTAACGATGAGGAAATTGTGCGATATCTATAGTTGCTTTTCAGTCAATTTTCTAAACTAACCATGTGCCGTCGTTTTGTGGTGTAAACAAAATAAATCACTTTTTAGTTACGTAAATCGATTGACAAAGTTGGCCACTGGATGCTTATTTTGACGTTTTCAGATATACTGGCCATCAAAAGATCATTCTGCTAACAAAAACGACAGGATATGTTTTCCTCTATCAATACACAATTAAATACAGTCATTACAACGGACATGTCTTCACATTGCGGTACACTTAACCTCGTTTACTTGACAGAGCGCATATTCTAACGTGTTTCGTTTGCTCTAAGATAAACAAACGTACCTGAGGTAAGCTTATGCAAACCTCTATGAAGAGAAAGGAGTTCGTAAACCACAAATCGCCCAAAGCAGTAAAACAGGCATTAGTGAATGCTCTCTTGATCGCAGTGTATGTCGACTGACATAGATTGACTAAGGTGCACAGGGGTTTGGAAGTGCAATCAGTACTGAAAATGACAAGGGAAACTGGAGTTGCCATTTTCAGATATTCGAAGTCCGATTTAGGGTAGATCGTGCATTTGACTTGGAGGTTTGACCAATCACACCGCGGACTCATGCTCTACCAAATGCAGCACCTGATCAAGCTGTCTGGTAAACCACCTTGAAACCTGTACGCTAACCAAGCCTGCGCTACTTTCAACTGTTGCGTTACTTCAGATGTGCTTTGCAACAAACTAACTAGGACTCGGGTAGTAAACGCTGCCTTAAACCAACTTTAATCTCCAATGCACCAATAGTTAAATTTTTTGGTCTTTCGAGCATTTTTGCCATCACTCGCACTTAATTATGATGATTCTGTTTAGCAATTCTGTAACTTTTGATAAAGCACTTTCGTACCCACATATAATCTATTTCAAACTCTCCTCAAAACTCGATTACTTATGCTGGTTTTATAATCTTGGAACTAGGAATAACAGCCTGACGTTTTTTTGTATTTATATTTCAGCGAGATTAAATTCCTTAAGTTCATTTTTCGTTTTTTTAGCAGAGACGAATAGGTTTTCCGTTGTAATCTTCTTAATTGGTCAACCGCAAACATTTATCGACTTCTATTACAGGCGCGCGATCGCAATCTACGAACGAGTAAGCATTATGGAAGTGCTATTAGACCGTATGAAGACATGTGTATACCGTTCCTACTTGACTATCCATTAGAAAGCATTATTTTTGTATAATTGCTGACGAGAGAAATTGCCTATCCAATATCGAAAACGTGAACCTTAAATATGCGTAAAGACTGGGGGCCAAAAGATAGAATTCGTGGTAAAACTTCGAGCAGGCAGAGCTTCAGAGTGGCAGGCAGAAACGTTCACTCGAATGACTTCATTACGTTTTGTCGGTCAAAGGATTAAAAAATATTCAAACATTCTCCTTCTATTCTTTTTTTTTCGTTCGTTAAATGCAGGTGTTTTGCCTTCCACAAGCTGTGGATGACATATTAATTAATTTACTTTTAATTCATTATCTATAAGGGAATGTAAAAAACGGCCAAAAAGAATTAAAAATCAACAGAGGTGCATTAAATACGACTAGCCTGTGTTCTAGCCAATTTAATAGCAAAGAAACTCCTCTCAATTGTCCGTTATCTTCCAATAAGCAATAGTAGCCACGTTCCCTGGAACGTGCAAGAAACACTTGAAAACTATAGACTTGAATGTCGTTAGTCTGAAAATGTATAATCGATAGCAATGAGTTGCTACAAAATGCCAATACCCAGACAATCATTAAGTTCGCTGTCACACAAAACTTTTAAGGGTTAACTTAATTACTGATCGCAAAAGTTAAGATGTACAAAATGCACAAAATTTAAACGTCTTAAATACCTTTTTTGACCGTCTTTTTCGCTAGTTTTTGTATTGGATTTCAAACAGTGTGGAGTCTTTTTCTGACTTTGAAAAATTCTATTCTTAATGACTTTTAGAGCATACGTCAGTCGATAAAAAGCCTTTTGGCTTAACCTTTTGGGTTGGATTTTAAGATAATAACATTTATGGGTGGTCATGTCAATAAAAATTACAAGGCCTCTGTGTTTATAAAAAGTTTATTTGGCAAATCACTTTGCGCCCTTTTTATAACAGTCTAAAATAAATATTTCCTTAGAATTACTAACGTTAAAACTTCAAGCCAAAATAGGTTAACCAACTTATAAAGACGTTTTACTGCTGTAAAAATGGCCACTTTTCATAAAGCGGCTTTATTATGGTGTCCCATCGACCTTGTTAAATGTTTTGTGTTTTTTTTAAATAAAAGTCACTCTGCCACTTACACTATATAAGCACTGACCAACGCCCTGGGAGCACACCCTACCACTGTCGGTACGAAACTCGCCAATTCCTTACATTAAATGGCTCTATATTAATGTAAATTGAATGGTTTCAGTATTTTCGATGAGTATATTATCACCAGACATTGCGAAAGAAACAATTGCACCGTTTTGATTTCCTCAGGAATTAATTGTTGAATTAGATCACATCAGTTTATTCAGGGGTCTATACGAGCAGAGCGAAATTTGATATAAATATTCAGACGAAAGTCCGTCAACCACTGTAAGATAACTACGTAATATTCACAAGCTGCCAACAGGCAGTCCGTAGTATAACCTATAAGATTACTCTCCATAATTGCAGCACCTTTGATTAATGAACTTTGGTTCAAATGTTCAAATAAAATTTAGGTCTGCGTTTAAAGATCCTTGAAAAACTGATCAACTTTAAGTTAAAAATTATTTTCCGAGAGTAAACTAGAGCTGTAATTTCAAAACTGGAGTGTTTTACCGGAAAGCACCCAGGGCATGCTAAGGGGCATACTGAGGAGCCATGCAGTGGCAGAATAGCAGGGAAACACGTGTCCCAGTTTTCAGTTATCTGTACTGCCAGTATGGTGTATAAGTTCGAAAACAAACAATTGTTGAGAAGTCCTAAGGTTAATTCCACGGGCTTACTTCTGAATAATTTGGCTTTCAAAAATAAAAAGAAAGTCAAAGGAAACTCGTGCCTTCATTTATAATCAAAAAAATCGTACATTTTTAGGAAAAAATGTATTCGGTTGTTTTTCTCGACTGAACAGTCTGATATTTGTCATTTTAGACCAACTTGCTGGTTTCCCCAGTGTTTCTGCTTCTATTTATTCAGCCTTCTAAAAGGCGTTCATCAAACAGGAGTGAATCTACAGTTCCACGTTTTCTACGGTAATAAGTGAGGCAAAAACATCTTGTGCAGTGGGCACATATTTATCTTTTATCCGGCACAAGAACGGGCCAATTTGAAGTTGCTGCAAAATTCGGCCATATTTCTGCGAATAAACAACGTCAGAGTATGGTACTACACACTGTTCTGTAAGAATGGTCAATAATCTAATTTCCGGTTCTCTTCATTTCCGTTTGGGCGAAAAAAATTGTGTAGACCATAAGCAAAAAATGCTACTGGGTAGATCATAACCAGTAGTTTCGTTTAAATATATACTTGAAAAGCAGTCAAGACATCTTATATTCGTCTTAATTGTCTAAAAAGACTCGCTATTGCAATCCATATTCGTAGTAAAAACAAAACCCATATGAGGAATGTCGCAAACACATTTCCTAAGCATTGATCGGTCACAATCCGCAACCGATCTACAGTAATGCTCTAGCTTAGTATGCAGCTTTTTATGCAGGGAAAGGATGAAAACTGAAAAATGTTTTATTTGGTTTGCATTAACTTCTATGGCTTCATGCTTTCATTACCTTCTTGTGTGTCGCTCGTATTAATGCCAATTTGCCTTTTTAAAAAATACCGCAGTTTGAACACAATCAAAGACAGCTTATATGCAATGGAGAGAGAGAGAGAGGAATACGCTTTATTTTGAAGTATCATTCAAAATTTTCAAAAAATAAAATAAATTGCTCCATTCACTAAGAGAATATGATAAGTTAACGTGCTATGCAATAATCAGAGAGACAAAAATAGACATCTAATGGGGAAGACAGTCCTGATCTCATCTTCTGTACTCTCTTTTCACGTAAGGTAGCGTGCTAGAAAGGGCAAAACAGAGGGCGGAAATGCCGAGGTACGGCCAGCTATATGACGAAAAGCTTGGTGCATCGGATGGGAAGACTTGACAGCAATCAGCTCAGAGTGGAGGGAATGGGTAGCATCGTCAAGAATTCGCCCAGTAAAGTTTTTGACTGTTGTGAAGTGCATTTTGTTATCAAATCCACTAAAACAGTATAAGAAACGCCAGTTGCAGAAGAGAGCATTCGGAGGATAAGTTTTTAAAATCAACAAATCCTCAAGCAAAGCTGGAAACATCACTGAAAGAAACAATAAAGGATGAGGGGAAGAATAAAATGCCTTTATAAATTGCCAGATAAGGGTTTGAGGTGTGTGATAGGAACGTAAACGACGGATATAATATAGAAGCTTTACGAATTTTTATAAAAAGAGTATCAATATGTGGGGAGATGAAAGATGGATGTCAGAGTAACACCAAGGTACCAGAAAGAGGATACCTCGTTGGGAAGGATGGCTGAGGATTCAGAACTAGGGGAGGGTCGCAGATGAAAAAACACATTGGACAGATTTCTCATGGTTGAGTTGAAGACCATTATCTGACGACCATGCTGAGACATGGTCCAGACCACTGTTCAGAGACTGGAGATGGCTGATTTTTCAAGAGGGTTGTCAACACCCATATTGTCGGCATATTCTATATACAGACAGTTGTTTGGTGATCTCAAATCGTCAGTATGGAGATAGAAGATATGAGGGGATAGGATAGCACCTTGAAGAACACCGCAGTTGTCTTGGAAAGACAGTAGATTTTTCGCTTGCCGGATTGTATGAATTTAGTGCGGGAAGTAAAATAGTCTTCGAGCCAAAGAGACAACCCAGCCGGGAGAGCCACACGTGGGATGTTTTATTAGGGAGAACATGGTGTTGAAGGCTGAGGAGTAATCAAGAAATGCGCATGAGTACGCATGGCAGCTAAATCCCGTAGCGCCGAATGTACCACAAGATCAATGGCGTCTAGGGGTACTACGCCAGGCCTTATATGCAAATTGTAATGGGTCGGAGAAATTGAAGGAAAATAGCTTAATTTTATCGAAGGTAACTCGCTCAGCACGCTTCACTAAAGTGGAAGAGCAGTTAATTGGACGGAAAGACTAAGAACCAAATATAGAGGACATTTTTAGGAAAAGGGTGGTTCTTACTGAACGCCAAATGTTAGGAATTTTTAAAATCCATGAAGCACATGTTAATATAGGTGTGTCAAAAATAGGGGCAATCTGAGAGCAAACAAAATATTTTAGAATAAAAAGGTGAGACATCATACGGCCCAGCAGCGGTTGAACCACGGACCTTTTTCAGGTGTTTCTCCACTTTGCCACTAACACAGGAGAGAAAAATGCTTGATAGAAGCGAAAGGTTGTTTGTGGGTGGATTGGAGTCAGGAGAAGTATGGATAAAATGTTCATTTAGAGCGTCTAAATCAGCATCAACATGTGCCAGTTTACCACATTGGCAAATGAGACGCTTAAGATTCCTCCAGAGTTCAGCAGAGGAAAGCGGAAAAGAAGGTGTGGACGAAGAGGCGAAAATCTGACTAACAAGCAAATCATTTAGTCAGGAAATCTCACTTTTTATTAAGACATTAACATCGGTTAGACTGCCACGAAGGCCTAGCTTGTAGAGTGGTTCTTTTTAACGTTTTAAAAATTTCAGATAGGGAGAAGAAATTCTGTCAGGTCGAACCATAACAGTATCAAGAGGACATCAAAATATTAAAATTTTCTTTTAAAAATATTTTAAGGAAGCTGGAGCCCTACTCGACATTGGATGGACTGAGGAAGACGGGGATAGCAAACGATATACAGGTCAGGCGAAGGCAAAGGTTTTCCGAGGACGTGTCGTGAATCTTAATTTTCCTTTCGGGTTTGAGATAGCAGCGCACGCTTTAGAAGCGAAATAAATTTTTGAGAAGGCCTAATAGTTTCCGAATGATCGGAACCAGACAATGGAGCTCTGTTCGCAACAATAAAAATACTTGGGTTGGTTGGTCAAAACGTGATCACGAGGGACATAATCGCGCGTATTAAAGCAAGCAAGGTCATCATAGCCTACCAACGTAAATGAGTATACGTACGTATACTCACAAGATTAAAGTCGCCGCATACAAGAATAAGATGCCCCCAGGACAATAAAGCAAGTTTTTGTGAAAGAAGGTCAAAAACGGGTAATTGCACCTTCACAGGTAGAGGGAATATAAATACTAACAAATATAATGCCTTTTAATGCATTTAACAAGTGGGGCTTGCATGTGACAGCGATAACTGTCTATCAAATCATCAAAGTACGAAAATAAGAACTTATAGTTAATACACCAATCCTTGTTGACCAAAAATAGCCACCCCCACCGCCTTTGCTTGAGTATGAAGATTTTCAACCAGCTCGAAAGCAACAGAAAGACGGGGGCTAATTAGTTGTGCGTCAATGTCACTATTTACCCATGTCTCTTGAAGACAAATCTCTTCAGTCTTACTGTGTTCTTTTTTAACAAAAAGTAGCTACATTTCGTGAGTTTTTGTTGAATATCGAACAACGATTTGTTGACAGGGGCCTGTAATTGACAGTTTTTCGGTTGTCTTTTCGGTTTGACGCTTCAGGGCGATTTGCCAACCGCAACGGTGTTTTTCGGCTGCGAAGGTCTTTGTCCATAAAAGAACGTGCTGAAGTGAGCATGGGAGGATCACAAATCTGACATATTGACCGAAAAGTGCAACAGCTGGCATCATGGAAATTATTCGTTAAATTGTTCAGTTAACGTGCATTCAAAAAGGTGCTAGCGTACTGTAGAGATGACCACATAACCATAGCTCAGACAAACAAATGTGTGTTAACAGATGAGGATATCAAAGAAAAATATGTAGAGGAGCATACAGTTACAGAAAATGTCCTCTTGAATGGACAGTAAACAAAATGGCGGCTCAAATTCAATAGCCCGCCCAATACATTCATGCAAGTAAAAAGAAGAATTTACAGATAAAATGAAGGCATTTAAAGAAAGATCTTACAATTGCTGAATCAGTTTAAATTCCGGTTCAGGAATTATATTTTTAAACTGTCTTTTTTGAGATAATTACTTAAATATAATTTCTAAGACGACGAAAGTTATCGGATGATTAAGCTACTCCTTCATAAATTATACTCTATCGTGTTACTTTCGCTTTGGCACCAATCTTATAATTGATTTTTTTGAACAATTCTCGTGGAAACAAAAACGGTTTTTGTGGCTGCCTATTATATGTATTGTCCGGATTGACGTTTCTTTTTTCACTGTTATTGGATAGCTCGCTAATCATATTCAGCTGATGAGCATGCAATACCGGCTTGGATGAGTAAATACAAGGTTGTGAGAGCACTTCCTAGTACAATGAATCAGCAGAAATATGAATATATTCAAAATAAGGAATGCTTCTTCATTCCACCGTTTTTGTGATATACTTTAACCCATGAGAACGCTGTTCACTTAACTTTGAGACTTAAAACTACTATTTGTTCTAATTACACAAAACGCAATATCTACGAATAGTTATTTTTGTACCAATAATATCTCTAAGAACTGGTGATATCCTTTCAAACTGACTGATTAACGTAAGCTTTTTAGCGGTTCAGGATGTTTTCGAATCTTTTACTTCCGATATTAAATTGGGAAAATAGTGTATAAATTAAAACCTGACACTTCATTAAACCTAATGTCTGAACTGTGTGGTATACGGCCAACGGTTAAAAAAATACGGCTATGATACCAAGTGCTGAGTTGTACCTTGCCAAAAGCTATTTTCAAAAACTGCACAAAAAAATGTGTCGTAGATTCATATTATTGACGCCGAAATAAGGCGTTAATTATTTTACATATCAAATGCCGTAGTTTGTGTCATGCAGTGACAAACTTCGGTGACACTTGTGTATGGGCTTTCAACTAATACCTGTGGTATAAATACCGATAACCATATAACTTGTATCTCCAACTGGCAGTTTTAGCATATGATATTTCTGGATTGGTTACTCCATTCAAACTGCTAACGTTAAACTGATCTATGAATATCAACTTTCGAAGTGAGTCTATAAAGCTTAATGCCGAATTATCCCCGCTGCGTTAACGCATTAGTTACTGACGTTATTAAAAAATTTGGCGTTTCGAAACCGGGGTATCAACCTTAAAGTCCACTGGGAGGTCCACTGTTGAGCCAAACCCTTCACAGCTGTCAGGCAGCATAAGAAGATCAACAAACCAGGTAATTGGAGTTTTTGCTAGTGCGTGTGTTCTCAGTATGCTTAATCAGGCAAATTAGCAGTCGTCTTATTTAAGATCCCAATATAGCGAAAATAAATTGTTTAAAATTTCATAAAGTTCGCAGAATTAATGTATCCAAAGAAACCAAATCCATTTAAAAACCTTATAACTACAGTTCAGATAAACAAGGCAGCGCAAAAGATCAGAATATCAAATAAAAATAGGTTGAGGACTGCACAATTACAGAAAATTTCCTCGTATTGGAGAGCAAACCAAAATGGCGGCTCAAATTCAAAAGCCCTCCTTGCTTAGGAACGTGGAGTGGTAGCGCACACGTTGACCGGTCAACTATTTTGTGAATCCATGGAAGCTACATAACCCACGAGTGTCACCAGTTGCAGTTGAAAAGTGAGGGTGAAATTTAATTCGCTAACTCACGAAGTATCTTTTCAGTTTTTAACTTCTACGTACCTCTGATGGTGGTCTTCATGACCTGTCCGTAAGCTCAATCTTATAAATTATTACTTCCATTGCTTAAGTCTCCTCCTTTCCTGTGATTCAACCTCATTCTGATAATATCCTTCTAAAAGATATGACAGTTGATCGAGCGATTTTCACACATAATACCCTTTTTTTCAGCTGTTGAAGATCGAACTGTCAGCCTATGAATATGTGCTGGTTGTAAATCCGCAGGGCTATCGTAGCCACTACTGCTCCGCTCGTCTAGACTGTTGTTGTCGTCTGAGACACTACAGGGCTGTTGTTCTTTCAAGCACCTTCGTGCATTTCACCTCGACTGAGCCGAGTCTCAAAAACAGTCAAATAGGAAGGCCTTTGCAGCACGCTTTGTTTTGGACCGAAGTTGGCAGTACTTTCCAACGCTCCGAGCTCTTTCGCATGTGCAACCACATCCCGGCAACTTTTCCACTTTCTCCGGTAGACTAACCCCGAAAGGAAAAAACTGACTTGCGTAAACAACTGTGGCCCTCTGTTCGGTTCTTTAGTTGACATAGTCACCTTACGCCTTGGTGCTCGGTAGAGTGGCACACCTAGGTGTAGGCTCACGCCACTCCAACCACCTGCGGCTGATTCCGTCTCCGATCTTCTTGACTCCGCCTTGACATCGGACCCAGGTGGGTGAGGGAGGAGAGAGAGTGTGTGGTAGATGCGGCGCAAGTCTTCCATCACCATAAACTACTGCATGTGCAAGGCACTATCCCTGCACCCACCACCCCATGGGCACACGATGGACAGCGTCGGCAACGACAGTCACGCTGCTGAGGAACGTGGTAATACCATGATCTAGGAACTTTCTGGAAATTTTTAAACTACTGGACCTTCTGTGTATGATGCTTGGCACGGTAGCAGCCGAATATCGACCGCGATACTTTTAGCTGCTAATATGTTCTGCTGTATATGGTTGCTTTACTGTTATATCGGTGAAAGGTACTTCTCAAATTTTAGTGTCGTCTGTCTGGCAACCATAAAGAGACTATGTGCACTTTGTCGCGTCTGATGATTCACCAAACACTGTCTGCTAGCCTGCATTCCATGACCTCAACTCTCGGTATCTAAGCGTTTCGGGTCGGTCGTTAAACCGAACCTGTTTTGATGGTTACATTGAATAGAAGTCTCGCAGCCGTAATTTCGAAGTGCAGACATCAAAACCATAACTGGCGTCCGCTTGATTAGATCAAGAGCCCCAAAGATACCACATACTGTGTTCCATGAATAAACCTGTCCTGAGAGGTTGACTTTAAACTTCTTTTCCAGTTAAT
Source organism: Schistocephalus solidus (assembly GCA_017591395.1). Classification (NCBI taxonomy): domain Eukaryota; kingdom Metazoa; phylum Platyhelminthes; class Cestoda; order Diphyllobothriidea; family Diphyllobothriidae; genus Schistocephalus; species Schistocephalus solidus. The sequence continues at coordinate 10,286 of WEDG01011175.1, forward strand.
TTTTTAGGTTCCGTGACGTAACTCTCAGCGTCAGTAGCGGGAGTAATCACGGAACTGGTTTAGCGAACTGGATAAGCAGTCTTGTCTACCCTTCAAAATACCGAGCACCTTTCGCGTCCCACCCGTCAGAACTTACAGGAAGAGCCTAAAACTTGAAATATCTGACGGAGCCCAAATGTGTTTTAAAGATAACTTTCAGTTTACCTGATGCGAATTCGGGTACTTTAAAGTGTTCAGAACGGAAGGGGCGAAACCGAAGTTGAAGCGGGTAATTTGTTCTGAGGGCCAAGCCTTACAAACCGACCGCGTTTTAAGGTTTTGTGTTGAATGAATTCATGAAAAAAACCAACAGTAAGGACTTAAGGTAATCTTTTTTTAAGGGTTCATTAAGGTCTTATGTGGACTGATGCCAATTTTGCACACTCGTTACTGGCCAAATTTTCGGATGTTTGTGAGATTATAATCGTCCTTATCGTAGCCGGGTACATGGGAAGTTGCGATCGGGTCGTGTGTAACACGCATTGATGGACTGTTTAGCTTTGTCAACCACGATACCCGCACCCTCCGCCAGTCCTCCTGACCTTGTCTTGCCATTGAAGTAAAGTGGTTGAGGCAGGAAGGCGTGCAGTAGATGCAGTGTAAGTCTGCCTCACTATCACAATTTTCATAAGCACGTCACCGGTGCTACGCCTCCCCTGTGAAGCATGCTATGGACGTCGTCATTCATGACGGACAAACCGCCTACCGCAGTCCCAGAGCAGAACGTTTGCCGTCCAATGGCCAAGAAGTATTTAGTGCGTGGTCACCGAAGGACACACAGTATTTTCGTTGCATTGAAACGGATAACAAGTATTCCTATGACAAGTGTCTTCTCGGAACTCTCCTAATTTCCCGACAGAATATATGTCTTCCATCTGAGGCTATTTCAAGTAGTTGTATGGCAAAGGACAATGCGCTTGAAACTATAATGGGGCACTAAAAGCCGTGGCTTTGAAGGTTTTTTAACTGACGGGAACACTCGGACGGCGTGGTCAGCCCAATGTGTGTTTTGCGTGAAGTGGCTGACTGGCGGACTCAGAGTCAGGCTGCAATGGTTCCTTCTTAATGTGGCCTTTATGGCACTCCCACTTCGTGGGATCCGAGCCAGGTGTTGTGGTACGCCCAGGGGCGGCTCCGGCCGCGCCAGCCACCTGCTTCCTCTCCCGCCTCCGGTCTTCTTGACTCTGTCATGACACCGGGTTCAGGTGGGGGAGGAGGAGAGAGTGTGGTAGCTGCAGCGCAATGCTACTATCACTTTAAACTAAATCACGCGCAAGTCACCGTCCCTGCATCACCCTTCCGTGGAGCATACGGTGGACATCGTTGAAATTGACGGTCGAACTATCTTATGACAAAGATTTATAAATGCGTGCAACCTCAAAGAAAAGGAGTCTCGCAGTGATCTTTTACTTATCATTTTATTTTGGTGACCAAACAACAAATTAGCTGCATTAAAACACCGTTCCAAGGAAATTTGCAAAAAAACTGAAATATTATCATCACCGATCCGTAGGATCAAGGATCGAAATCCCCTCCTGAAGCGGCATTTCCTGATTAAATTAATCGGAGTTTGAGCTCGGTGACTTAGCTGCACCAGCACCCTCGTGTTGGAATAAGATGGTCCGGTGAGAACCGGCAAACCAGAAGTTAACATCCCACTTTCACATTCCTGATATCTACTGAACTGGTACTGTTTCCAACACGGTTTGCGTGGTTTGCTAAATACCTATCTGAAGCGGTATGTAGGTTCTAGCAACGTGCATCGGAATGACAGAGTACGGACATTCAGGTAAACGAACAGTCCATCTACCGATATCGCATCTTTGCCATCGCTTAAGTAATTATTTCAATTTGCACGACAGAGTATTGGTCATACTGACAGTTCGCTAACACAAACGGATCAATCGGAGTGGTGGCCTCATGTTTCAAGTCGTGACTCGACGACAGTTCGACCGTCGTAGTCCGACGATGTCCACCGTATGCTCCATGGGAAAATGGAGCAGGGACGGTGACTTGCGCGTGGTTTAGGTTAAAGTGATAGTAGACTTGCGCAGCATCTACCGCACTCTCTCCTCCTCCCCCACCTGAGCCCGGTGTCAAGACAGAGTCAAGAAGACCGGAGGCGGGAGAGGACGCAGGTGGCTGGCGCGGCTGGCTCCCCTGAGCCCTAGCCGCCCCAAGGCGTGCCACCACACCTCCATGTTCGGCATTTGTTATGGGAGCGCAACCCGAATAACGCATGCCATGCCCTAATGTGGCCCCCGTGTTGGTCCAACGCATCTACCACGTGGCCCGTTTAGGGGGCACAATCGTGACTCACAGGATAGAGGAGGACCATGCATTTGACTTTTCGGTCCGCATGCTGGCAACAGGGCCGGACAGAGAATACTGCATTTCTGGGTCTCTGGTACCAACTCTACACACAGACACCATCACGCGTTACGATCCACATGGCGTGACCCACGCGTTCAGCCAACCGTGGGAACACCGTGAATAAAACACTAAATTCCAATTTTATTGGCGTATGAAGTTGCAAAAGGCGTTTGTGGCTTTATGGTGAACGCTGCCACCAGGGAGTGAATTACCTTCCATTTTATCACTTTCGGCCGAGTCACTGCACTCCAGGAAAATTAATATGATGAACAGACTGTCGACCGCAACACTTACGAGGTCGATAGGTAAATTCAGATGTCTGCGCAGCGAAGGCCGGTAGCAATATGCGAGCATGCATCTTAATTAAGGTGGTTATTGTTTACATTTGTTCACTAGTTTATTTTATCTACTAATATGGCGAAGCCTGATGCATTCAAACGGAATGTCACACACACGACAGTTCGACCGTCGTAGTCCGACGATGTCCACCGTATGCTCCATGGGAAAATGGAGCAGGGACGGTGACTTGCGCGTAATTTAGTTTAAAGTGATAGTAGACTTGCGCTGCATCTACCGCACTCTCTCCTCCTCCCCCACCTGAGCCCGGTGTCAAGACAGAGTCAAGAAGACCGGAGGCGGGAGAGGACGCAGGTGGCTGGTGCGGCTGGGTCCCCTAAGTCCAAGCCGTCCCTTGGCGTGCCACCAAACCTCCATGTTCGGCATTTGTTAGCGGAGCGCAACCCGAATAACGCATGCCGTGCCCTGATGTGGGCCCCCGTGTTGGTCCAACGCATCTACCACGGGGCCCGTTTAGGGGGCACAATACACACACACACACGACAGTTCGACCGTCGTAGTTCGACGATGTCCACCGTATGCTCCATGGGAAAGTGGAGCAGGGACGGTGACTTGCGCGTGATTTAGTTTAAAGTGATAGTAGACTTGCGCTGCATCTACCGCACTCTCTCCTCCTCCCCCACCTGAGCCCGGTGTCAAGAGAGAGAGAGAGAGAGGAATACGCTTTATTTTGAAGTATCATTCAAAATTTTCAGCAAAAATATAAACGGCTCCATTCACTAAGATAATAGGATAAGTAAACATAATATACAAGAATCAAAGAGTCAAAAATGGACATCTAGCGGAGAGACAGTTCTAGTCTGAGCTTTTTTATTTCAGTCTCTTCACACGTAAGGTAGCGTGCTAGAAATGGCAAAACGGAGCGCTGGTATGCCGTTGTACGGCATGCTATATGGCGAAAAGCCTCGGCGCATCGGACGGGAAGACTTCACAGCAATCAGTTCAGAGTGGAGGGGATGGGTTTCATCATCAAGGATTCGCCCAGCGAATTGTTTGACTGTCGTAAAGTGCCGTTTTGCTATCAAATCCACTAAAACAGTATAAGAAACACCAGCAGCAGAAGAGAGCATTCGGAGAATACGTTTTTAAAATCAAAAAAATCCTTTTTTTAAGCAAGGCTGGAAAAAAAATCACGGGAGAGCAATAAAGGATGAGGGGAAGAACACATGCCTCTATAAATCGCCAGATAAGGGCCTGAGGTGTGTGATAGGAACGTAAACGGCAGAGTCAAGAAGACCGGAGGCGGGAGAGGACGCAGGTGGCTGGCGCGGCTGGGTCCTCTAAGTCCTAGACACCCCTAGGTGTGCCACCACACCTCCATGTTCGGCATTTGTTATGGGAGCGCAACCCGAATAACGCATGCCGTGCCCTAATGTGGCCCCCGTGTTGGTCCAACGCATCTACCACGTGGCCCGTTTAGGGGGCACATGTCGCACACACACACACAAAAGTTCGACCGTCGATTTCGACGAGGTCCACCGTATGCTCCACACCAGGTGGTGCAGGGACGGTGACTTGCGCGTGAATTAGTTTTAAGTGATAGTAGCCTTGCGCTGCAGCTACCGCACTCTCTCCTCCTCCCCCACCTGAGCCCGGTGTCAAGACAGAGTCAAGAAGACCGGAGATGGGAGAGGGCGCAGGTGGCTGGCGCGGCCGGAGCCGCCCCTGGGCGTGCCACCACACCTGGCTCGGATCCCACGGTGTGGGAGTGCCATAAAGGCCACATTAAGAAGGAGCCATTGCAACCTGACTCTCAGTCCGCCAGTCAGCCACTCCACACAAAACACACATTGGGCTGGCCACGCGGTCCGAGTTATCCCGTCAGTTGGCAACCTTCCAAGCCACGGCTTTTAGCGCACCGTGATAGTTTCAAGCGCGTCAGATTGTTTATAGTGAGGAATATGCACTGAGCTGTCGACCTCACTCTCCCCCACCCCACAGTCAGACTACTGTCCGAGCCGGTCAGTTGCCTGATGTGGGAGTGAAGCATTAACTGACGGATCGGCGTACCCGTCTTCGCGCGCCACAGCACGACCTGGCCCCCATAACGCACACACCAGGATTCACAAACTCAAGGGGGGATATGGAGCAGCCATCGCCGTCTGACTCCCAGTCCACTGGTCAGCCACTCGACACACACAGCACATACACTGAGCCGACGGCGTGGTCTGTTGGAAGCGTCAGATTGGCAGACTTCCCAGCCACGGTTTCTAGGAAACCGTGATATACTCTGGTAAATGGTGATTGTGAGGGTGTAGTCGATGTATTGGTGTAGGTAGTGTGTGCTGATGCAGCTTAGCCTCCGGTGGTTTACCGGAGGTTGTCGTGGAGGTGCATGTGTCCTAAGAGGCCCATGCGGTGTGTAAATGTGCGGGAGCAAGGAGGTCAGTGAAGGCGGGCGCGTCGACTATATGTCGGAGCCCCAGGCACTGGTTCACCAGCCTCCGTGCGATGGATTCGCAGGTGACCGGCCAGGCCGATGCGTGAGTTGAAGTTGCGGGCGCAGTGTGGGCAGGAGAAATCGGTAGAGGCTGGGGCGATGTCATTCATGGTAGTGGGGGTGGCAGGGGGCGCTAAGAATGGCAGGAGCGGAGGGTGTGAATGGTGTATCGGTGTTGTCGGCATTGTGGTGAATTCCGCTGTCATGGATGCGCATGTGACCGAATAGGCCCATGCGATGAGTGAATGCGCGAGTACAGTGAGGGCAGTGGAGGCGACGATCTCTGCTGTGTGATGGTGTTCCAGGCACTGGCTCACCGGTCTCTGTACGATGTATTCGCAAGTGACCGACCAGGCCGATGCGTGAGGTGAATGTGCGGTCGCATTGAGTACAGCAGGAGAGATTCCCCATCGCTGATGGTGGTTGTGGTGGTAGTAGTGAAGGCGAAGGCAATGGTGGTTTGCGGTGGTGGGGGGTAACAGGCGATGAGTAGATGGATGTGGTCTCTATGATGGTGGGAGTAATGGAATTGATGTCAGGAGTGAGGGTGGGGGAGTCAGAATGAGGGTTGGCAGAATTTGACGTAGAAATTGGAATTGTGGGATTGTTGGTGCATTGCGTCCGAAGATGTCCGACCAGGCCGATTCGCGCGCGGAAGATGCGTTGACAGCGCGGGCATGTTGGCAGGGGCCTGGGCATTGGCGGTGTTGGTGCGGGGCGCTGGTGACTTTCGTGCCGCTCTTTTGGCCTTGGCGGCGGCGATCCGGTTGGCCTCGTAGATTGCTGAACCAGTCTTCACTGATCTTCTCCATGCCGGTCTATCCTGGGCGAGGTCTTCCCAGGTCGCCGAGTTGATTTTGCAGTTGCTTCAGCGATTTCTTCAAAGTGTCCTTGTAGCGTCGTTTTTGACCCCCCTGCCGACGAGAACCCGTAGCGACATCACCGTAGAAAAGTCGTTTTGGGTAGTCGCTCGTCGTCCATTCTTACCAAGTGGCCGCTCCATCGCAGCTGCACTTTGCCTCAGCATGGCATGGATGCTGAGGATTCCGAGTCCGCTCCAGGACTTCCGTGTCCGGTATCCTGTCTTGCCATCTCAGCTTCAGTATTCTGCGGAGGCAGCTGAGATGAAAGTGATTCAGCTTCCTGGCTTGGTTCGAGTAGACGGTCCAGGTTTCCGCTCCGTAAAGGAGTGTCGACAAGACGACGGCCTTGTCCATCTTCAGTTTGGTGTTCAGGTGAATACCGTGGCGATTCCACACGGAGGCCTGCAGCCGGCCGAAGGCCTGACTAGCTTTGGAAATCCGTTGGGCAACCTCGTCATCGATTCTCGTGTTGCGCGAAATCGTGCCCCTAGATAAGCGAAGGTCTCCAAGTTTTTGAGTTGAGCACCGTTGACATTGATTCGAGGAGCATTGTATTCCGCGCTGGGTGGCGGCTGGTGCATGACAACCGTTTTTGGCTGTACTGATTGTTAATCCAAAATCGGCGCAGCCTTCGGCGAAAGAGGTCCATGCTCCTTTGCATGTCCTCCTCCGTCACGGTGTTAAGGGCGCAGTCGTCCGCGAAAGAGCAAGTCATGGACTGTAGTCGTAGACACGCGCGTTGGAGCCTGCATACGCCGACTGTTGAGAAAGGCGCCCGTCAGTTCTGTAGGCGATGCGAATACCAGGCTGCTCATCACGGTAGGCGTCCATCAGCATAGCCGAGAACATGAGACTGAAGAGGGTGGGGGGCCAGTACGCAGCCCTGCTTTACTCCGTTGGTCACTGCGAATGCTTCGGATACCGTCCCGTTGTCAGTGACGCGCGCCGTCATCCCGTCATGAAGCTGACGCACCATGTGCGTGAACCGCTCAGGACAACCAAATTTCTGCATGACTTTCCACAGTCCGTTACGATTCACCGTGTCAAAGGCTTTCGTTAGATCCACGAAGGTAGTGTAAAGGTGAGTTCGCATCTCCTGACACTTCTCTTGTAGCTGGCGGGCGGCGAAGATCATATCGGTTGTCCCGCGGTGTCGGCGGAAGCCACATTGGCTTTCCGGGAGCAGGCCCTGCTCTAGATGACCGTTAAGACGATTGAGAAGGATACGGGTGAAGATCTTCCCGGCGATGTTGAGCAACGAGATGCCTCTGTGATTATCACATAGTTGCCAGTTCCCCTTCCGTTTGTACAGATGGACGATGGTCGCGTCTTTGAAATCCTGAGGAACTTGTCCTTGGCGCCACATCTCCTGGAAGAGTGTTGTGAGTTCTGCCATCAGCCGGGGCCCACCGTGCTTGTAGACTTCCGGTGGGATTGCGTCGGATCCCGGTGCTTTACCGCTGGAAATCTGCTGCACGGCCCGGATGGTTTCTGGTAGGGAAGGCGGCAGATCCAGGTCATTGTTCGTGTCCACTTGAGGGAGCCGGTCAATGGCAGCATCGGAGATGGCTGATGAGCAATTAAGGACACTTCTGAAGTGCTCGGCCCAGCGCTTCAGAATTTTGCGATTTCTCTGTCAGCAGTGTTGTCCCATCAGAGCTGAGCAGCGGTGCGGACCCCTTGATACACGGGCCGTAGATGGCCTTGATGGCTTTGAAAAAGTTTTTTTCATTTCATTGCGGTCCGCATACCCCTGGATTTCTTCAGCCTTTCGGATCATCCAGGCATCCTGCATCTCCCGCAGCCGTTGTTGTACAAGGCGCCGGCATCTGAAAAAAAGGCTGCTTTGGTGGCGTCAGTCCGAAGGTCCATGTAGGCTTTGTGTAGTCTATTCTTCTCCGCGAGTAAGTTGCTGATGTCGGCGTCATTGTCGTCAAACCAGTCCTGGTGTCGACGGTGTGCGCGTCCGAGTACATCGAGGGCGGTGGACTGGATGACATTTCGCAGTTGACACCATCGTGTCTCCACGGTATCGTTATCATCTGGAGCATGCAGGTCCTCCAGTTTCTCGGTTATTTGGTTGCTGAAATCAAAAACAGTGAGCAGGCAAATTTAATAAAAGAGTATTTAACTTACATGGCGGCCTCTTACCTTGGGGCCTTCGTCGGGGGTTGCAGTCGGAGCCTCATCTGGGAGATGACGAGGCGGTGATCTGTCCAACCATCGGCATCGCGGATCGCCTTGGTTACCAGCACGTCCTGTCGATCTCGCCTCCGGACGAGAACATAGTCCAGCAGATGCCAGCGCCGCGACCGAGGGTGCATCCACGTGGCCTTCTCCCGCGTCGGAAGGCGGAAGAAGGTGTTGGACAGCAGGGAGACGGTGTTCCGCACACGTGCGCAGAAGAAAGGAGGCCGTTATCGTTACATCTACCCAGACCGTGGGGACCCAGCACTCCCTGCCAGGCAGCGTGGTCCGTCCCGACGCGGGCATTGAAGTCACCAAGGACAATTAACTTGTCCTCTTTCGGCACAGTCGCCAGCAAGGCGTGCAGGTCCTCGTAGAATTGGTCCTTCGCCGCATCAGAGCTCGTCATTGGGGGAGCGTAGGCGCTGATGATGGTGGCGAACTGGTCTCCCCGAAGAGGCAGGCGGAGGCTCATCCGGCGATCATTGATACCCTACTGCAGAGAGTGCAAACTTCCCACGATGTCGTTCCAGATGGGAAAGGCGACACCAGCGTTGCGTCGCTCTGCCTTTTGTCGACTGCTCCAGAAGAAGGTGTAGCCGGCACCCACCTCCTCCAGCTGACCCTGTTAAGAGAATCGGGTCTCGCTGAGAGCAGCAATGTCCACCTTGTAGCGCCCCAGTTCCCGAGCGACTAGCGCCGTCCTCCGTTCCGGCCGGTTGCTCCTAGGATTTTCTAAAAGGGAACGAACTTTCCAGACTGCTAGTGTGAGTGGACTCACCCGAGCAGCCTGGAGGGTATGGCGAAGAGGATGGGGAGGGGGGTATTGTTGTTTGTTTGAGTTTTACGACCGCGTATTTTGCGATCTGCGAGCCGCGGCCGGCTGCCGAAGACGTGAGAACCAGCATTTGTTTTGGGCACCTTTTCTAGCCTTTTCCTCCGTGAGGAGGCAAGCAGTGCTGTCCCTAAATAGGGGCTGCTCGGACATCTCAGAAGGCTGCCGAACTCCACTATGGGTCACGGTTTTGTTTTAGTGGTAGAGCGACCCGAGTTAGCCTGGGCCGCCTACGGGGTTGCTGTCATCCCCAGCGTAGGACTTTTTGAGAGGGGGGGGGTAGGTGGGAAGTTCGGGAGTCAGACATACCGGGTGTGGAGGCACACCCAACACCGGAGACCCTCACCTGGTTTAGACCGCCGATCGTGACGATTGCCCGGTATGTGTCCGCTGGGAAGAACTCAAATTTGAGGAGCCACAGGTGTGAGTTGGGTACCAGTTAGAGGCGACCACAGGAGCACTCACCACCTGTACGAGACAAATGGAGTGACCAAATGCTATCTGTGTGGTGCTACCCCTAGCAGGTACCCCTACACCCCGCCATTCACACATGTCACTAGGCCTGCTTTACACAGGTTGTACAGCGGTGTCTTACTTGAGTCGGTCATACAATGGTAACTTTACTCCCACAATGTTCATACCGGAAATACCTCGGACGTGCAAAATATATGCACTTAAATGTGGTTTGATTTGTGGTTGACTTTACCCCCTCTTAACCGAATATCAGGCAAGGTCTCTTCTCCTACAATTTGAAAGCAGGAATTTTTTACTCTCGACACGCCCTGCGACTGAAAGGACAACTGAATATGCAGTCAACATTGTTATACTTGTAAAGACAGTTACTATAACGGCTGCCCTGTTCTTCCTCGGACATTGGCGGTGGGTAAGGAGTAAGCATCAACAATTTACCACCTTTTAACATTGGAGAAGGTTGTTTGACCAGCTCTGAAATTATCTCCAGGATTTTTTGCATTTTTTATAAACACTTTACACATTTTTTGCTGAAAGTTTTGGAATTTTAATTTCAAAATAAAGCGTAACTCTCTCTCTCTCTCACCACGTGTTTTTCAAAGAAGTTAGGTGATTTTGCCTTCCAGTCGGTGCAGCATGTGACTTCGTGAATTTCAACTCTCCCTGTCCGCTTTCTAATATCAGGTCACCCGCAGTTTTGGACACCTGAAAGGGTGTTTACATTTTATAATACCCCTATTGTTGTTAATGTTCCGGTCTGAACCTATCAAGGACAACTATCTGCACCTTGATTTAACCCGCACAATTGAAGACTTAGAATATGCCATTAAAAATACGAGACGCCATCACTGGACGTCGTAAACATCGGAATGATTTGGACGGGCGATTTGAGGTCTCTCACTTCACGCACCTGTTTTTTTTTTTAAAAAAATAAAAATGGTTAGGGTTGTCATTCATCTGGCGGGTTGAGTAACTTTAAGCCCATGCGTCGCATTATATGTATTTAAAAGTGGAACTCAGTTTAACTGACTTTGGTCCGGCATTTTTGTGGCCGTACCAGATGGCAAATTAAGTCGTCCAGGAAGTTTTTGTCTTTTTAGGTGCAATTGTCCCTCCAATTTACTTTGTTATGACGGCTGTTACATAGCATTCGAAACCAATTTTTATGCTCTGTCAGACTACTGTCACCGTTTTCCCATCGAATTTAAATGCTTATTTGAAGCACTTTTTCCCAGCATGAATTAAAAACTGGCGTGCGCGACAGATTTTTTGGACGGCCCATCGGATGCAACCCGTCGCTGCATAACACAGGTAAAGAGAAAGAGGCACAAAGCAGGCTGAATTTCCGCATAAAAACAATGCAACACACAAAGATCATTGCTTAATGCATAGATAATAAATAATTAGGGTCAGATTAACAATGCTGAAAAAGACAAGGTAGAGTGAAAGAGCTATTTATGGCTCAGCAACCGTCATCTGTCAATCATACCCAACCCCAGGTGGTGTTCCACCCGGCTAATGAGCCAGAAATGGCCATTCCAGTCCCCTTTTTCACCGTTGGCATTGTTAATCTGACTCTACTCCTACTACTACTACTACTACTACTACTACTACTACTACTACTACTACTACTACTACTACTACTACTACTACTACTACTACTACTACTACTACTACTACTACTACTACTACTACTACTACTACTACTACTACTACTAATACTACTAATACTACTACTACTACTACTACTACTACTACTGATGCTACTAGCCTCTGTGCGGCTGCTGTCGGGGCTCAGGAATGGGCCTCTAGGCAGAACGGGACGAGTGAGTGCCGTTCGGTGAGCGTTCATTAGCGAGGAATGAGAGTATTATCCTTAAGCCGCAAAATAGTAAAAAAATGAGGGAATGTTAACACACTAAAGGGGAGTTAGTAAACCTAAGGCCTGGGGATGCCAAAGCAATTCGCGTTTGACCACGCAGTGCAGCCGTTTTCATAGGTCGGATTTCTCCCGCCGTAGATAAGGTGCTTCCAAGTAGCGCAAGGTCCGAATAGTTCGTGCCCACTCAAATATTTGGAAGGCTGTTTTGGGGTCATTAGCTGACGGCTAGCTGGGAGGCGCTTCGTGACCAAAGAGCAAGGGATTTTATTTTCCAGCTCAACTGCCGTGTCAGCTTCTCAATTGTCCTGCCTACATAGGCTTTTGAGGTTTTCAACGTCGTGGAATATAACACCACCCGCGTGATTTGAAACGAGCGGAAATGTGATAGTCCAGCTGACCGGGTGGGGACCGTAGAATGCGTGCAGCAGATCTGTACCAGTTCGTTCGCATGTGCACAGCTTAGTTCGCTGCTCGTGGTAGAGGCAGTCGGCTCACGTGATGGCCGGCGCTTACGCTGACTCACCATCAAGCCTACGATCCTGCTTTGACTACCTGCGTCTGGGCGCCAGCCTCGCGAGTGTTCGAAACCAATCAACGTGCGCCATTTCACTGATTGGCTGCAAACGACAAATGACGCACGGGGATCAAGTGGTCTCAACAGCGGAAACACACAACAACTGGTCTGAGGAGAGGGCCAGCAGCAACAACGTACAGAGCCCCTTGTAAGCTCCTTGCCTCAGTAAAGAGCCCGTCTTACCTAATCCGTATGCCCTGACTCCTGATTTGGGAGACCTTCGTGTTGTCGACCTCACAACTTTGACAGATCCTCCCAGTTGAGCTCTTAGGTGGTTATATTGAAGAGTTTAGTGGTCCAAGAACGTGCATTGTCATGGCGCAGAATAATAGTCTGGAATTTTGCAATGGATTAAGCACTCCAATACCACAACATGCAAATTAGGTTCATTTGACGATTAAGATCCTGCTTCCGCTGAGATATTACCTGCTCATCGCGGCCCACCCGTTCATTCTCTTGTGTCATAACGACGTATAGACATGATTCCTCATAAAAGTTGGCTACACGATATAGACTGTATATATGAAGCTTAATTCCGTCTGGATTTACTGGTTCTTAATTTCAGCGGCATTTTCGAAAAATTTAGTTTTCAACACAAATTACACGGGAAACGCTGGGGACCTGTGACTGACGGTCAACAGTGTTGTGTCTAGCGCCCTTGTTCAAGGCTCACCGTCTCTAGGTCATTCAACTACGCAGTGGGCGCCTTCAGACTCACTGAGCTACAAACACTTGACCGAATTCCAGTCGGACACACGCGCATGCCTCCGATAGTCGCGGCTGGCCAAGCGCCCCTTGAACGCAGCATCTCTCGACCGATGCACCATGGTCTACCAGACACGACATCCCTCAGGTAGTTTCACACGCAGGAATTAGAGAAAACTTGAACCTGCGCCGAAACCTTACCTCTCTCTCTCTCTCTCTCTCTCTCTCTCTCTCTCTCTCTCTCTCTCTCTCTCTCTCTCTCTCTCTCTCTCTCTCTCTCTCTCTCTCTCTCTCTCTCTCTCTCTCGCTCTCGTCTCGCTCGCTCGCTCGCTTCCGCTCTCGGGGCGGTTACTGCGGTTACAGAGGAGCCACATCCCAATACTCATCGCCGGTTACCCCACCCAACGCAACCACCACCCCCTTCGCCGCCGCCACCACCGCCGTCACCACCACCACCACCAGTGATGGGCACTCTCTCCTAAACTGTACTCAATGCGACCGCACATTCACGTCACACATCGGCCTGGTCAGTCACTTGCGAATCCATCGTACAGAGACTGGTGAACCGGTGCCTGAAGCACCAACACACAGCATAGATCGCCGCCTCCACTGCCCTCACTGTCCTCGCGCATTCACTCATCGCATGGGCCTATACGGTCACATGCGCATCCATGACAGCGGAATTCTCCGCAATGCCGACAACACCGATACCCCATGCCCACGCTCGGCTCCTGCAATTTTTACCGCCACTGCCACCCCCACTACCATGAATGACATCCCCCCAGCCTCTCCCGATTTCTCCTGCTCACACTGCACCCACAACTGAAACTCACCCATTGGCCTGGTCGGTCACCTGCGAATCCATCGCACGGAGGCTGGTGTACCAGTGCCTGGGGCTCCGACATACAGTCGACACGCCCGCCTCCACTGCCCTCAATTCTCCCGCACATTTACACACCGCATGGGCCTATTAGGACACATGCGCCTCCACGACAACCTGCGGTAACCACCAGAGGCTAAGCCACATCAGCGCACACCATCTACACTACTAAATAGACAACACCCTCACAATCATCATAAAGTACCTGATACAATCACGGTTTTCTAGAAACCATGGCTTGGGAAGGCTGCCAATCTGACGCTTACACCAGACCACGCCATTGGTCCAGTGTATGTGCTGTGTGTCGAGTGGCTGACCTGTGGACTGGGAGTCAGACGTCGATGGCTCCTCCATATCCCCTGATTTAGTGAAACCTGGTGTGGGAATGGGGGCCAGGTCGTGCTGTGGCATGTGTGGAGTGGCTGACTGGCGGACTGAGAGTCAGGCTGCAATGGCTCCTTCTTAATGTGGCCTTTATGGCACTCCCACTCAGTGGGATCCGAGCCAGGTGTGGTTGTACGCCCAGGTGCGGCTCTGGACACGCCAGCCACCTGCGCCCTCTCCCATCTCCGGTCTTCTTGACTCTGTCTTGACACCGGGCTCAGGTGGGGGAGGAGAGTGTGCGGTAGATGCATCGCAAGGCTACTATCACTTAAAACTAATTCACGCGCAAGCCAACGTCCCTGCACTACCTGGTGTGGAGCATACGGTGGACCTCGTTGAAATCGACGTTCGAACTGTCATGGTCATAGCCCTCTTAACTGGCCATGTGGTAGATGCATTGGACCAACACGTGGACCACCTCGGTGCATGGCATGCGTTATTCGGGTTGCGCTCCCATAACAAATGCCGAAAATGCGGTGGTGTGGTGGCAATCCTAGGGGCGGCTGGAGCCTAGGGGTCCCGGCCACGCCAGTCACTCGCGCTCCTCCCATCTCCGGTTTTCTGACTCTCTCTTAACCCCGGGCATAGCCGGGGAGGAGAGAGTGCGGTAGATGAAGCGCAAGTCTACTACCACTTTAAACGAAATCACGCGCAACTCACCGTCCATGCACTACTCTGCATTGTAGCGTACGGTGAGCCTCGTCGAATTCGACAGTCGAACTATCGATGGGAACGCACGAAAAAGAAGGGTTTTACTTAATTGGCTCGCATGAACGGTAGTCTATGTAAATTGGATCTTTAATAATGTCAATAAGGCCAAATTTAAGATAAGGTAACGGAACCAGCTGATGGCTTTTCGGTCAGTAGGGAAAATCTTCGCCAAGGAAAATCGTTCTGCAGGGCAACCTAAGATCATGACACAGATAAAGTTTTAAAGACATACGGGTAGTTCAATTTTTGTGTCTTTTAAGTCAGGTGGGGGGCTGATGTCTGCTGTTAAGCTCGCTTCTGTTTGCAACTAAAATAATTCGATTAGGGGTTTAATGCCTTGGTGGAGAATACCGTTTCAACTCAACGTACTGCCAATTCCCGAATTGAAATTGATCGCTGGGATCTTGCAAACTATCCGGAGCAGACTGATAACTACTGTGCCCTTGGCAGTAGGTCTTTTGGCTTCATTACCCGGCGCCCGAGAGTTGCCTCTGTTCTGTGTGCAACCCCAGAACCAACTTGTGCGAGAATACACCTGACGGCTTTCGAGATGTTTCTGACAGGCATTTCTTTCTTCCTTCCTTCCTTACTTCCTTACTTCCTGTCTTCTTCTTCTTCTTCTTCTTCTTCTTCTTATACTTCTTCGTTTTCTTCTTCTTCTTCTTCTTTTTCTTCTTCTTCTTCTTCTTCTTCTTCTTCTTCTTCTTCTTCTTCTTCTTCTTCTTCTTCTTCTTCTTCTTCTTCTTAGTCTTCGCTATGCTATTGGCAGTCAAAATAACGAAGAAAATCCCTGGGAATACAGATAGCCGTGCACTTAATTCGTGTACCCTAAATTAGGGCTTACACAAACCTTAACCCTAAACCTAACACTAAAAAAAAGAAAAAGAAAAAAAGGGTGGTTCCCATTCCCATGTGCTGCCTTCTGACTCTCGTTCAAATAACGATCGCAAATCTTTTTTTCTTGTTGCCTGACCGAGTTTAAGTTTTCCATTTTATTCACAGTGTTCCCACGGTTGGGTGACCGTGTGCTTTCTGGTTTGGGAACTGGGTCGTGACATTAGGAAAAGTGTCTTTTGGAGCCAGATACCCAGAACTGCAGAAGTGTTCGTCCTATCTTACTGCCGTCCGACAAGTCGAATTCGTGATATTCCTTTAGGCTGTGATAAACGAGCGTAACCCCTAAAAAGCCATGCCATGTATGCGCTGAACAAACATGGGTTCTTAGATCACGGCACGGCAGCCGTTATTGAAGCAGCGCGCCGACATGAGAGTGTGGTGAAATGCTTAGGTACAGGCTCACGCCAGCCATCTTTATCCTCTGTTGCCTTCGGTCTTCGGTATCAGTATCAGTATAGTTGAGGGAGCTGAAGTTGAGTTACATTTGAAGTCCCTATTTGTACATGCGTGTTGTGGTATCAAAAAAATAGTATATCAGTTTGTTTGGCAAGGCCAATTGATATGAGCCAACGGGGTGGAACAAAATTTAAAAAGAGTAGACAGTGACAAAAACTCCCTATGATTTTTAGGAGAAAAAACGGTCGTCCTTGGGGGGAGGGGGGTCCAACGGGGGGGCATCGCGGAGGTCACCTTGATCATCACCGAAGTGCGGAAGATGTAGCCAGACACGCCATTGCTGATTGCAGAGTCCGCCGACAGGTTTCAAAAGCAGGTTTCCACCCAGATCGTCCTCGGTCCGCTGCCGGTCGAACCAAGGGAGAACTTTTAGAGGCCACGTGGACTATGACCGCCAGGTTCGGCTGATGCGAGCACTCACGGTGTCACCACGGCGCGCAGATAGTCAAGCAGGGATGACCTCGGGGACCTTCGCATGGGAATTATGGGGAGAGAGCGTGAGCCCTAGGATGAAAATAATATATGAAGAAATGTTACTAAACTGTAGCAAGTAGTATTCAAAATGTTTTTTTTCATGGTGCCACCCGTGCAGCTTTCAGTTTGCATTGTAGCACGCATTGTTCTATCGCTCGAACTTTCGCCCAAAAGCCCCTAGAGATTCTGACACAACGACATCCAGAGGAAGATTATTCCAAGCTTTGACCACTCTTTGGAGAAAAAATACTTCCGAGTGTCCAGCCTAGCCACAGTCACACGTACTTTGAAAAGATGACTGCTGAAGTTCGTTGTTGTTGCTAACTCGAAAAAATCGCCGGATACAAGACAGCAGTCCTGAACGCATAATATGCAGACTGTTAGTATCAGGTCTCCTCGAAGCTGTCTATAGCGCGAGGGAAGGAGTTTGAGATTAGACAGTCATGTTTCATAAGGCTGTGAACCCTGTCCAAGGACAAGTTTGGTTGTTCACCTTTGGACCTTTTTCGAGGATGTTGATGTCCTTCGCCACCCCAAGTCTCCAAGCTTGGATAGCGGACTCCAACTGTGGCTGTACGAAGATTCTGAAGACTTTGGTGAAGCAGTCGTCATTAAAGGCTGAAAAAGCTCGTTTGACGAGGCACATAATCGAAATCGCTGACTTCGTTACCTTTGCGCAATGCAGGGAGGGTTTAAGCGAAGGCAGGTCCTTTTGGGCATCCACTTCCTTTAATAGTATACCATTTAGTCGGTAAACCGTCCGATTCGAAGGATTGCTTTTTGCGACTCGTATGATGTTACACTTGCTCTCCTTAAACGGCAAGACCATTTTTGGAGTCGATTTAAGTTTGCCTGCTCGTCAGCCGCCGTTTGAATGACGCACCAAAGTCTGAGATCATCGGCAAACATGGCAATATTGCAGTCCAATTCGTTGGCAAAATCGTTGATGTAGACAATGAACAAAATAGGACCGAGAACAGACCCTTGAGGGAACATCACTCTCCACCTCAACCTTGGTCGACTGCTTGTAGCTGATATGGACAGTTTGCGATCGGCCGATTAGGAAGTTTTCTATCCATGTCACAAGTCTGCCTCTTACTCCTATGAGTTTATAAAGAAGGCGGTGGTGCGGCACGCCATCGAAAGCCTTTTTGAAGTCGATATAGGCTGCGTGCACCGTAGTTCCTCTATCGACTGCCTCAGTTTAACGTTCTAAACGGTAGAGCAAATTCATCACGCAGAACCTACCTCTACGGAAACCGTGCTGGACCTCGGAAAGCAGATGGTTATGTTCCAGGAACTACATTAGTTGTTGCTTAATTATTTTTTCCATAATTTTGCAGCAAATTGCAGTAAGGCTGGCCAGTCGATAATTGTTTGCGGAGGCCCAGCTTCCACCCTTATAGAGCGGCATAATCCATGCAGATTTCCAATCGACTGATAGACCTCTGGTCTCGAAAGGTGTTTGGAAAAGCGTAGATATTGGTTTTGTCAACTCTCTGGCGGGCTCTCTCAACATCTTGGCTGGTAATTCATCAGAACTCGGTCACTTAGATTCCTTTAGCCCTAACAGTTCCTTGAGGACAATAGACTGGATGAATTGAACAGTCTCAACTATTTTATCCAATTCGAAGACATCGGTAGGGCAATCATACCTCGTTTCCTTTGTGAAAACTGACCGGAAAAATTCCGAAATATGAGAAGCTTTAGCTTCGTCTTCAGTAAGGTCTTTATCCCTCGGCGGTCCTCAGCAGGGGGTATCAGATCATTTTTCCGTGTACTCTGCCTGAGGTAACTGTAAAACAGTTTCAGGTTCACGGTGACCCGGTTCAGCAGGCACACTTTGAAATCCCGTCTTGCTCTAGCAATAAGGCCCTTGACCCGATTTCCCTGAGTTTTGTACGCATTTAGAGATACAGAAGTCCCGTCCGTAAGCGATTTTTTCCACAATCTCCGCTTTTTGTTAACTTCGATTTTTAAGGCCTGCGTAAGCCATCGCGGTCTGTTGGTTAACCTTTTTCTCAAAATCGGACAGTGATTTTCGATGAGCCTGTGCAGCATGTCCCGGAACATTCCCCAGTCCTCGGTTATGTTTCCAAAGAAAAAAGGTTCCCACTGAAAGCGCGTGATTTCGGCCCTCATTCCATCCAAATCGCCTCGCCCTATATCCTTCTGACTATTGTCGGTCTTTCATGTTTTGAAAATAGCGAGTACTTCCATCGCAGTACAACGTGGTCACTTTTACCTAGCGGCACTAGAGATGACATTTCATCAATGCTGCCCTGAGACTTCGTTAGAATGAGGTTCAGATAAATGGCCTGTTGTCCTTCGGGCCCCCGTGTTGGAAAAGGGTCGTTCTGTATGAGAAGTAGATTTAGCGTCGTGCTCAGAAGGCAACCGTCAGAGCGTAGACCAAGCTCCAGTCGATGTAGGGCGCATTAAAGTCACCATAATCAGGATATCCGACAACACAGCAATCTTTTCAAGCTCCTTTAGTAGGAAACTATTGGCTACGGGGTCTCTTCTCGGTGGACGGTAGACTATCAGGACATCTAGACTTGATGAACCTGGCACTTATGGATAGCCATATCGCCTCGGAAGTAGACGCCAGTTTATCCGTTTTGTCTAAAATGGTAAGTTCACTTTTCTCGTATGTGAGTACACCTCCTCCTTGACGCCCTTCCCTGCCATTTCTTAACAATTGGCAGCCAGGCATATTTACCTCCCGGTCTTTCACGTGTTGGTACAACCAGGTTTCTGTTAGGGAAATTATATCAGGTGATAGTTCACAGACATGAATCTTCAGCTCATCAAGTTTAAGATAAAATACTCTGTGCACAGGAACGTTAGTTTTCGGTTTGCTCGTAAAGTGCTAACAGTCGGACGCGAGCCCCAGTTTACTGGGCCAACTGCGTGGTAATCCGGAACGGGCCTATCCAGGGGGAAAACAATGGACAATGGATCACTTGGTTGTTGTAAAAAACCAATTTTTGTTCCCCTTCGCTGAGCCTCTGCCGCAGTTCGGTAACCAGTTGACAACTTTTTTCCATTCCGCAGATGAGAAGTCCTGTTGAAATAAAACCCCAGGGTTGGAGTTTTTTTATCTTAAAGAACCTAGAAAGAATGAGCGTGGCTTCCTGGCTACTGGTCAATATAACTTTTAGCGGTCTAGGACGCGTTGATTCCCGATTGGCTTTCTGGTCGTTTTCCAAGGCGGAAGGATTGTACCAAATTCAATTGACGTATTGGGTTCCAGCATTTTGTTCAGAAGTTTATGAAAGTGGTTCAAGTCTTCGGAATATCGGTCTACGGACGGTGTAGCTGCTGATTCAGGTAGTCCATGTATTATGAAGCTTTTTACCTGTTGGTGGCATTTTTGTGCCTGGGACGCTGTCGTCCACTATCTGGTGGGAAGCTTTCAAGCTGTACACTAGTAATGACGGAGCGGATTCTGCTTGGCTATATGTTGGCTTTGTTCCAGTTTCTTTTGATTTCGGCGAAATCCACGGCTCCAACGATTTTGAATCGCGGTGGTAGTTCCGGTTGGGGAATCAATACCACTGCTTGTGCTTGGTGCGTGGCCCACAGTATGTCATGTGGTGGGCGAGGCCATCGTCGAAAGCCCCTAGCTCGAGTTTTTTGAGGCATCTCTGAAGTCAGTTGTCCAGTAACCTTTTACTAGTTGATGTCGAATTTGCAATTTTGAAGTTTTTTGTTTTTAGGCAAGTTACACTACGACAGTTTGACCATCGATTACGACGAGGTCCACCGTATGCTCCACGCAAGGGTGGTGCAGGGACGGTGACTTGCGCGTGGATTAGGTTTAAAATGATAGTAGACTTGCGCTGCATCTACCGCGCTCCCCTTCCTCCCCCACCTGAGCCCGCGGTCAAGACAGAGTCAAGAAGACCGGAGATGGGAGAGGGCGCAGGTGACTGGCGCGTCCGGAGCCGCCCAAACGGTGTACCACCACACCTGACTAGGATCCCACGGAGTGGGAGTGCCATAAAGGCCACATTAAGAAGGAGCCATTGCAGCCTGACTCTTAGTCCGCCAGTCAGTCACTCCACACAAAACACATACTGGGCTGACCACACCGTCCGTGTTATCCCGTCAGTTGGCAACCTTCCAAGCCATGGCTTTTAGCGCAAAGTGATAGTTTCAAGCGCGTCAGATTGTTTATAGGGAGGAAAATGCACAGAGCTGGCAACCTCACTCTCCCCCACCCCAAAATCAGACCACCGTCCTAGCCAGTGAGTTGTCTGATGTGGAAGTGTGCGCATTGGCTGACGGGTCGGCGTACCCATCTTCGCGCGCCACAGCACGACCTGGCCCCCATCCCCACACCAGGTTTCACTAAATCAAGGGATATGGAGGAGCCATCGCCGTCTGACTCCCAGTTCACTTGTCAGCCACTCGACACACACAGCACATACACTGGGCCGATGGCGTGGTCTGGTGAAAGCTTCAGATTGGCAGCCTTCCAAGCCACGTTTTCTGGGAAACCATAATTTTATCCGGTACATTGTGATGATTGTGAGGGTGTTGTCTAATTAGTAGTGTAGATGGTGTGCGCTGATGTGGCTTAGCTTCTGGTGGTTTACCACAGGTTGTCAGTGGAGGCGCATGTGTCCTAATAGGCCCATGCGGTGTGTAAATGTGCGGGAGAATTGAGGGCAGTGGAGGCGGGCGCGTCGACTGTATGTCGGAGCCCCAGGCACTGGTACACCAGCCTCCATGCGATGGATTCGCAGGTGACCGATCAGGCCAATGGGTGAGTTGCAGTTGTGGGCGCAGTGTGAGCAGGAGAAATCGGGAGAGGCTGGGGGGATGTCATTCATGGTAATGGGGGTGGCAGTGGCGGTAAGAATTGCAGGAGCCGAGCGTGGGCATGGGGTATCGGTGTTGTCGGCATTGCGGTCAATTCCGCTGTCGTGGATGCGCATCTGACCATATAGGCTCATGCGATGAGTGAATGCGCGAGGACAGTGAGGGCAGTGGAGGCGGCGATCTCTGCTGTGTGTTGGTGCTCCAGGCACTGGTTCACCAGTCTCTATACGATGGATTCGCAAGTGAATGATCAGGCCGATGCGTGACGTGAATGTGCGGTTGCGTTGAGGACAGTTTAGGAGAGAGTGCCCATCGCTGGTGATGGTGACGGCGACGTTGGCGGCGGCGAAGGTGGTGGTGGTGCGTTCGGTTGGGTAACCGGCGATGAGTATTGGGATGTGGTCTCTAAGATGGTGGGAGAAATGGAATTGATGCCAGGAGTGAGGGTGGAGGAATCTGAAGGAGGGTTGGCAGAATTTTACGGAGTAACTGGAATTGTCTGATTGTTGGTGTATTGCGTCCGAAGATGTCCAACGAGGCGGATTCGCGCGCGGAAGATGCATTGACATCGTGGGCATGTTAGCAGGGCCTGGGCATCGACGATGTTGGTCAGGGGCGATGGTGACTTTCGTGCCGCTCTTTTTGCCTTGGCGGTGATCCGGTTGGTCTCATAGACTGCAGAACCTGTCTTTCATGGATCTTCTCCAGGCCAGTCTATCCTGGGCGATTTCCTTCCCAGGTCGCCGGTTTGATTTGCAGTTGCTTCAGCGATTTCTTCAAAGTGTCCTTTGTAGCGTCGTTTTTGACCTCCCTGTCTGCGAGTACCCGTAGCGACATCTCCGTAGAAAAGTCGTTTTGGGTAGTCGCTCGTCGTCCATTCTTACCAGGTGGCCGCTCCATCGCAGTTGCACTTGCCTCAGCATGGCGTGGATGCTGAGGATTCCGGTCGCCGGGTCCAGGACTTCCGTGTCCGGGATCCTGTCTTGCCATCTCAGCTTCAGTATGCTGCGGAGGCAGCTGAGATGGAAGTGATTCAGCTTCCTGGCTTGGTTCAAGTAGACGGTCCAGGTCTCCACTCCGTAAAGGAGTGTCGTCAAGACGACGGCCTTGTACAACTTCAGTTTGATGTTAAGGTGAATACCGTGGAGATTCCCCAGGGAGGCCTGCAGCTGGCCGAAGGCCTGACTGACTTTGGAGTTCCGTTGGGTAACCTCGTCATCGATTCTCGTGTTGCGTGACAGCGTACTTCCTAGGTAAGCGAAGGTTTCCGCATTTTCGTGTTCGAACCCTTGATCACCCAAAACACCTCCGGTTTTGCATGGCTGGAACACGATGGTCAACAAGCTAGAAATGACCCTCTCAGCCTATTTTATCACTGTCGGTACTCCTTCTATGAACTCCATACAAAAGCCCGTGAGCGTTGAGTGACGTATGTTAGGGATTTGCGGGGACCTTCGATCGCATATCTACCGCGTTCTTAAATTGGCGATCCTAAAAGCAACCTTCAAACGAAATGGACGTGACTGCGACGCTAATATTCACAAAACCACAGAAACAACTCAAAATTTCCAAGTAAGAAGCTACATCCTTCCACGATCGACATATCAGTAAATTAAATTAGGGAGGGCCTAGTTGCTCTTTGGGGTTCCTATACGTTACGCCTGCTGTAAAGCTGACCCTTTCATGTGTACTTGCACGTGATCACAAGTGACAGTCTAGTTCTCGACTAATCAGAGCTTTCCAAACCGGCCCATCAGTTTCAAGGCCGTGTCAGCAGTGTTCTCGCTCAAGGCGCCGTGATGCATTCCCCATTGTTACTCGAGCGTAGCTCTCGCGGCTCCAGAGGTTCTCTCCACCGGCTGCCACCTTCTGCCAACCTTTTCTCTCCTAGTTCTTTACAGAACACAACCTCCCTCCCAAACTGACTTGCCACTTCTTATCTTCCTATTTGGCAGCGGGCCTGAAGGTCGTAGCGGCTTCAGCTGCCACGATAGATCCGTTCTGATCCGACTTAGCACATAAATTTGTCCGCTGTCGAGGGTCTCACCTTGGTGCAGTACGCCTGTCCTCTCTGCCCGCACGAACTCGACTAAGGCCTGGTTACATTCTTTTGTTTTTTGTTCATTATTTGTAAAAGCTCACAGAAGGGACTGAAACACCGCGCAGGACCGCCAAATGTCTTTTATGCAAAAGAGGCGAGCATGAGGGGGGGAACAAGGGTTAAGGCGGGTGAGCGTTTGGGGTCAGACGAATCGGGGTCGTGGTGGGTGGGTAAGAAGATGGGCCCTGTCTGCAAGTGGGTACGCCGTACGATAAGGAAGCAGTGTACCCGAGAGGTAAGGACGTGCCGGTTTGTGTGCTTGTGATAGTATCCGCCTCATAACGCCTCGGTGGCATTACGAAAGAGACACATTGTGAGGCGTGCGGGTGAGAATGAGTGAGAATGGCGGGAGGGGACAGCGGGTAGCGCTTTCTAATTAGCATCCAAATCGGAGTCCGTGGTGTTCGCGTCCGAGAAGGGCTTCTTTCGTTCAGTGGAGAAGTACTCGACTCGGGGCTGGTGTTTTTTCTCCCTAGTGAGGGATGGGAGCTGTTTATAGGAGCCGTATTGTGACCTCGAGAGAGAGCGATTGGAGGAATACGGAGTACCTCTGCTGCTCGACCTCATGTTGTGCCTAAAGGTAAAGAAAACTGTTGCCAGCATTGCCGCAAAAGGGTTTGTTGTTCGGGCCTGTCAGTAGCGGCACCAGAAACATAGATAAAAAAATCGGCATTGAATTCTTTTAAAATATATCGTCCAGGGGATATAAGTGAAAGAAGCGTATTCCCTGGTTACTTACCGTTAACCTGTAACATACGAACAGTTTAATTTAATTTACAGTGGACGTCAGAGTCAGTGGACCTTAGTTCTGATAAATTTTGTTTATCTAATTAGGTTGAATTGAGTAGTAATCACTGCTTAACAGGTGGAAATCGGTGGTCCTGCGGCCCGCAAATCCACAGGCTAACCGTCCGTTACAATGCCTATCAGTTCATATATATCTTTCCTTAACAGTGATCGCGATAAAATTACCATGGTTAGGACAGCGTGGAAACACATCTCCAGAGTTGGCAAATCGGAAGGATGTTGATTTTTCGACTTATTAAACTTTTACCTGAACTGTCCTAACCCAAATATCCTATTCTACAAGACCGATTGCATGGAAATTTCAGTCAGTATGCTTTGAAAGTCGGGTGCAGCCTCCTATTGTCAACCTATTGTCAGGCAAGCTTGCGATTCACGCGACGAAATTTGCAGCCAACTGCAGAAATTTCCGCAATTTGTAAAGACTCCTTGCTTGCATCACATGACATGGGAATGTTGGTCTTGGGAGCATGGTTCCCTAGTAATTTAGAGAGCAGCCCGGAGATTACCAGGGACCAGTCGTCATAGGCGAAGATAGTAAGGTGTTGAGACTCAGAAGGAGGCGCTGGTTACAAGGCCCATTTAAATCCTCCGACACACTAACCTCTCTCCGGTCTGCCCGGTTTTTATTCATTGCACTAGGAGACAAGAGTATGTAAATGCTGTACTGGAGACAATGCTGAAACCGGAAATGTTGCTCGCGTGTAAACTGATTCGTCCTCCACCAGACAGCCTGTAACTGAACCATCAAATTAACCTAGTTCAGGCAACTTCTGCCTACGTGACGACAGGTCACGCGGGTTTCAGCTGTCAAGCCACAAAGAGTAACCAAGTGAGGATTGGCCTCGTCATTCATAAGCGACGGCACCCATGGTGCACCCCACTGAGCCGGCGCAGCATTGCAGGCATACGGCCAAATGCATGCACTAAATAACTACATTAACGGGTTACTTATGCGATAAGAGTAGCAATTAAGTAACCAAGTAACCAAGTGAGGATTGGCCTCGTCATTCATAAGCGACGGCACCCATGGTGCACCCCACTGAGCCGGCGCAGCATTGCAGGCTTGCGTCTTATCATCAACTTCCTTAATACGGCCAAATGCATGCACTAAATAACTCACATTAAGGGGTTACTTATGCGATAAGAGTAGCAAATAATTTAAGTTTTAAAACGAACCCTACATTTTGACAAAAGGACCCTCCGGTGAGTTCGTCCTCAATCCCTTTTACCATAGCCATAGCCATAAGGGCAAAACGAAAGCGACGATCACTCTTCGTGCACTTTCTAAAAATAAGGCTAGAGCCCAAAACTGGCAGCGTGTACAGTGGGTCACGTTAAAATTATCATCCACCTCGAGTTAAAGAATGCTATCTGGTTACCGGGTGAGAAATAGCATAATTTAGTGGGTCTAATGAGAAGGCTAAAAAAGGTGGTGGCCAATCATGAGAAAGGTTTCTTTATTCTTTAGTGAACTAATGATATGATTAACAGCAGGTCAAAAGCACTGCAACCAAAAGACAAGTATACTCTCCATCCCTTGCGTGCCGCATACAGCTCTAGCTAATGTGGTCTTTGTTTTAACTTTTAGTTAAACTGTAGTACCTGCAGTAACTGCAGTACCTGAATTCAGAACCCCAAGAAATAATACGTTTTAGAACGTGGTTCGGAGGACATTAAGTCGTTTGTTCATACTACAAAAATTACTAAAAGATGCATGCACGAACTTCTTACTAATCGGCAAAAACTCTGAGGTATGCTAGAACAAAGACGGGAGGTATATGGGAAAGAGGAGATGTGATCGCGGAAATAGGAATTACATTCACCCATCGTTTCAGCTTCACATTTGAACCTTACAGCGGAGCCAGTAGCTAATAAGGTGGTCCTGGAAGCCCAAGTCATGCAGTATTTATGGAATACAGTTAGGTGCAAAACCATACCTAAAATGAATATTAACCCTCGCATCACTCGTCGGGGCGATTATTGTTTATTTTTCCGCATCTGAGACAGCGTATTAAGCTGATGTTGGCACTCGAAGCGCCTTTTCCCGCAACCCTCCCCGTGGCTCAAGCAGCAGGCGGATCTTGTGAGGATTTCGGTTTGGTCAAACTAGCATGAGTGAACAACTCCCAGCAAGCAAGCTTCAACTTGGGAGCTGATGCTGTTACTTCTACTGTTGCTACATGTACGGCCATCTACATCTGGCGTACTCTCCCAGTGTCTCCCGCACAGTTGCTTCGTCCACAAGGGTAGCAGATCCGCTATCGGCCACCAAACGTTTCCTGCCCTGGCAGTGAATATGTCGCCCTTGTTTCTTGGCGCATGACAGTTGCGCCATTAAAACTCTGATGAACTACTGCAGAGCGAGCGAGTAATCATCGAAACATTTACGATTATGGTGGGCGTTGCTTATTTTTGTAGGTATGTGTAGAAGTAGACGTGATCGCTGGGGCAAGAACTTTATTCCCCTGAAATTTTGAATTCCAACGCAAATCCATCCTCAGAGGAAGCAAGAGATAAGGGCGTTGCAGTATTTATAGGATGCCGTCACTATGCTACTGCATACCTATGGCAATTAACTACTTCCCCTTCATGTGGTGCACAAATCACTTGATGGATGTCATGCGGGTCGTTATCTGCTGAATTTTCATCACCTGTATTGGAAACTGGCATGATGAGTGCTCGGCCTGTCGGCAAGGGCATTGGACTCAGCGTTCGTCTGCGGGCTCCCCAAGTTGCTGATCGCCTTGACCAAACGAAGTTTCGGCACCGAATATGGGTTGGGTAGGTCATTGCACTTGTCTATAGCCTAGGGGCCCGTAGACTCGCAACTCGCGGCTCACGCGACTATCACCTCTCCCGAACGTGTCGACCTCGTCAAACCTGAAGGTGTGGCCGGGTCTCGTCGAAGGAGCCCGGCAATCGCGTCTACTTCTTCTCAAATACTTCCTGGGCCTCGCATTTTCGCTTGTACCGGCATTTTATAGGTATTTTGTCGCGTGGCAACTGCATTCACTAAATATTTACTTCCTGGGACTCGCATTTTCGCTTGTACCGGCATTTTATAGGTATTTTGTCGCATGGCAACTGCATTCAATAAATATTGTCCTCTTGTGCGTCCATAGCCCTTACCTGCGACCGTCCCTGGTGACGGATTCGTGGGAGAATATGAAACGTCACGAGAACAGAAGTCCTCTTTCAGCCATCACAGGTCCTACTGCATACCGGCTTCCTGGAAGTCATCCTTACGCTTTTAACAATAGATCGGCTACATGTGGATCAGACCTTGTTGATCGGTTGCCACTCTTCTACCTTCGGTTGTGTTTTCCTTTTGCTCGTTAGCCTTTAAAGTGGTTCACCAGCTTGCGAATGGTCTCTTAGAGGGACAAAAGCTTTCTTGTTGAACAAAAGTGCTCTCTCCAATCCGTTTAAGCCCGAAAGTGCTGGTAGGTTGGAGGATATGTCAGTCAGAATCCAATAGGTCAGATCAATTTTTTTATTACAGCAGGACAAGTTCTTATTTAATTTAAGTATGCATGCTGTACTTAAGTTTGCATCTCTTTAGTCGATCAAGTTTAGGGTAGGGCTTAGATTTAGATTTAGAGGTTGGGGTCAGGGTGACTGGTTCCTATCTTTTGCAATCTGTTGTTTGCCGGTCCCAATCAATTACCTTTCGATTCCAGATTTTCAGTCTGTTTATAGTCTACTTAGACCGCCTTTCCATTAGCGCTCGCATTCAAACAAATTTATGAGTTTTAATACTGTTTTTAATAATTGCTCCCCAGAGGCCCTGGTCTAACATCGCCCGTATTACAGGGAACCTTGGTTTGGGTTTCCCAATTGCACTTACATATTAGATCCTCATAGAGATGTCTAATCCTGTTCCAAAAGGGACCTACCGATTGCGATGCCTTTCCAGCGTCTGATTGCTGTTAAAGTTGTCGACAGCTGTGCGTGAGTAGCCGTCGTATGCAGAGCTACTCTCGTCGTCGGAGATCTGTACATCGTCCCCCAGCATCATGCTGCAGTCCTCATTGGCTCGGGTCTGTCTCTCCCGCAGCAGGGTTGCTGTCTCCCGAGCTGCGGTCAGGCTCGCCTTGGCACGATCCAGCTCCGCGTATAGGTCCGAGCTACGCCTCTCCAGATCACCGACCTTTCGCACGTAGGTATCCAGGCTATCCTGGAGGTCTGTGATCTGACGCTTCAGGTGCCGATTGTCTGTTTTTGCGGTCGACTCCAGCTTCTGTGTCTCAGAAAGTTCTTGCTAGAGTAGGGAGAGGGAATTGTTTTAACGGGGGGAGGGAGGACTTAGGTAAGAGTGCTGTTGCACAACATCGTTGTCTCATCGCTTTATCAACTACTATTACTAATTCAGATGGGCTATTTCATGAAATTTAAACCTAAATTCAGGAATATGGTTTCCATTAGAAAAGATTACTTTGGTAGGGTTGTAATATTGATTGTCGTACAATATACTTTCGAGATATTTCGATCACGTCAGGATGCCGGCTTTTAAATTTACTTCTTTTCGGCCGACTGTATACACTCGGTTTAACATGACCACGTAAATAGTATGCATTTTTATATTGAGTTCCGGTGCCTTTTTAAATTCAAATAGGTTTTATAGAAAAAAAGACATTTACCTAATCATTACAATCATTTGCTATAAAATTAAATCTTCTTCCAAGCTTATACTTTAAGAAAGAGTATCGATGGGTTTTAAGAAACTTTCTAGCTGTGATATTTATACGACTGTGAAAGGTCTACATAAGCTGCTTGTTAAGTATACTGTAAACGTTTGTAGAGTAGAAACCCTGAATGCAATTGCAACAAAAGATTGGGTTATAACTTATCCAAACATTTAGAAAGTTTTTAAAACCCGAACGCCACCTTTCCACATTTCATAAAATTCAAAGAAAAATTAATTTTCTACCAAATGAGTACAAGAAGAATTATTTTTATGCATGTTCTTTATGAACAAAGTTTGAATTTATAAGGGCATTGCAAATCAAGGAAAAAATCCATGCAATTCAAGTAGTCATTTTTTTACAGAGTGTAGATTTTGAAGGCTTGCGAAATGAATCTTAGGTAACGGAATGTTATGTACAGCACAAAGAAATCCAGCAACCAAAGGCTCGTGCAATATGGGACCGGTGGCAATAGAGGTTTTGCGGGTAATATAAGGTGCATACGGTCCTTACAAAATTGCATGAGTTGTTCTTGCTTCTCTTGGAATTTACGAAGTCCATAGTGCGCATCTGCTCCAAGTTTGGAGAATTTGTTAGCCATCGTGGATAGCGGAGTGAAAGTCCTGAAATGACTTTATTGCCGTTTTCACCCACACAAACTTCGGTAGAAGCTACTTGATGCGACATCCGTGCAAAAGGGATAATTTTCGCAATTTGCACACTTTTCCATCCTCAAGCCTCCGGGGTTTCTGGGTTTCTTGGTGCTGTACATAACCTACCGTTACTTAATCTTGTTCGAAAGCTGGCATTCTGACGTTGTTGAAATAGCTTTGGGATTATGCTATGCGACAACTAGTATAACAAACCGAAAACAACTTATAGAATTGCAGTTAATATTGTATGAGATAGTACATCCACTATACCAGTACTACTGTTTTTGTTGCTGCGACTGCGATTGATACTTCTAATAAGGCTGTACCTACTTCGACAGTTCAACCGTCGTCGATGTCCACTCTATGCTCCACAGAAGGGTGGTGCAGGGACGGTGACTTGCGCGTGGATTATTTTTAAGTGATAGTAGCCTTGCGCTGCAGCTACCGCACTCTCTCTTCCTCCCCACCTGAGCCCGGTGTCAAGACAAAGCCAAGAAGAGCGGAGATGGGAGAGGGCGCAGGTGGCTGGCGCGGTCGGGGCCCCTAGGCCCTAGCCGCCCCTAGGCGTGCCACTACAACCCCCATGTTCGGCATTTGTTATGGAAGCGCAAACCGAATAACGCCTGTCGTGCCCTAATGTGGCCCCCATGTTGGTCCAACGCATCTACTACGTGGCCCGTTTAGGGGGCACAGTGAGATGCTGACACCCATATTTCACACTCGTCCCCCCGAGGATGTAGATCATAGATAACGATATTTTGGAAAAGTAGGTAGTGGTCAGGAAGATCCCAAGTAGACGAATTTGGTCGAAGTGTGCAAAAAAGGATTAACTCGCACTGCCTTGTCATATATATGTCATACTGGCCATCGCAACCAAGTGTGGAAATGGCCGGTAAACTGAGCACCGCATGTACACGCACCTGCAGGTTCTCCACCTGGTCGCGCAATCTTTCCACCTCCAATTTGAGGTCATTTTCTCGCTTCGCGGCGGTCGCCTCCAGCTCCGCCAGACGTTTCTCCAGGCCCATCTTCTCGGCCTGTGCCTTAGTAGTGGACTCGGTGAGGGAGATCTTGACCTCGAGGATTTCCCGACGCAGCAGATCCCGTTCCTCCTTCACATTGTCCAGATCACGCTGGCGCGCGGCGGCCGTTTCACGTTCGGCGCCGGCACGGCCACTGGCTGCGGCTGCCTCGCGGACCGCCGCATCGCGCTCTGTTTCCAACTGGGCAATGCGGTGCACGAGGTTCTGTCGCTCCTTGGTCACAACCCTCAACCTCTGTTCGTTCTACAGGAGGAAGCAGCAGGCGCATTTAGCGATAATAGACGTCAAGGAAAGAGAAGGGACAGGACGGAGCACAGGGCTTACCTCCTCCAACAAGGAATTAGCATTCTGCAGACGAACGTTGAGGATTTCAATGTCGGATTTGGCATGATGCTGGGCGACCTCCAACTCGGATATCTTGAGATCCTTCTCTGCCATCTGTTGGAGGCAAATTTAGCAAAATGGAGCTGGTTCAGAGTCAAAAAGGTTAGAGAGAGAGATCTGAGAGTGATAACAGTTTGAAGTTTTGGCTGCAACCCCGTGCAAAGACGTTATAAGCTTGAAACATACAAGGGACTCTAAAAATGGATATGCATTTTGCAATGGCAGTTTTCAGAAAGGCCGTAAAAAAGCAGTAATTTATACCACACGAGCAGTTTAGCGCACCTGTTTTGTGACTTCGTCCAAATTATTTTCAACCTTGTACTGATCAAACTCCTCTCGTAGATGTTCCAATTCTTTAAGGTAGCGTTTGTTTTCGGCAACAACCCGGGCATGCGTGTCACGAAGTTCGTCCGTTACTAGAAGACAAATGCATTATAGAAGTTATTCGCAACTCTGAAATTTAACTGGCAGTTTTTGAAAGAATTAATGGAAGCTTTTGCAGCAAGTCATCCGGCTTTCGGCAATAAGGAAATTCCCTTTGGATTCTGCCACAGTATACTTGAGATGGGATCTTTCGTGGTAAAAAAACCTTCAGAAGTTTTCCTACTCAGCAAAAATATTCCTGAAAGGTAGCCATTTCTCCATCCGTACTCCACGCTTTCGTAATCGCTACTTACACTTGTCGGATAGACGTCTACATTTGGCTATCGACCTTGGAAAGGATACCTTCGACCTTATGCTCACCATCATGCTTCGGTCGATGCTTGGTAGAATTTTGAAATGGGCGCGCTAATATGGGATGACATTATTTGTGGTTGGTTCTGCTGGCAAAGGCTTCGCAGGCAGCATGAATAGCATTCAACGTCGATGCGAGAGTGGTGTCAGGGTGGCAGCAGTTGCGGTACACAGTGCGGACTGGGAGTTAGTTTCACGGCAGAGTGGGGAAGCGATGATAGCTATATTTCAGTCTTATCAGTCTAAGTGAGCTTGCAAACATCGTAAAACTTGAACTGGCTGATTCTTGCATTAAGACAACGTTCGATTTTATGCGATGTTTTAAGGAAGTGATTTTGCGAACGCCGTGCAACTTGACCTGACTAATGCTTACTTCCCCTAACCTGAAATTCACATACGCTTTGAAAGGTAATAAAATTAAATAAGGAACCTGAATGCCCAGTAGAGCCTGGAACATCACATGCAAATGACGCTCAGTGTCTCACCTTCTTCCTCTTCGCTGAGTTCAGGCGCCTGACGCAGTTCGTCCAGTTTGATTTGCAGATCTGTGCACCGTTTTTCCAGGGCTGCCTTTTCTTTCCCGAGATCGTCGACAGATTCTGTGAGTTCACGTACCTTCTTTAGGTGAGCCTGATCCTTCTCCAGCATCTCCTCCTCGTGTTCATCACGTTGTCGACGAAGCTGACGTGTCAAGTTTGCAATTCTGTTGCGCATCTCCTGAGACTCCAGTTCCAGGTCCTCGCGATAACCCGTCTCTTCCTCTAGTTGTTGCTGTGATAAAGAATCACAATTTTTGTCTGAATGACCTCCATAAAAGGTGGGTAATTTTTATTAAAAGACTGAAACACAGAGAGGTGAAGAAATGGTCCTAAAGGCAACCCAAGAAAATATAGGCTCTCGTCAACATACAAAAGGGAGCGGGCTGATCAAATCGGCAGCTTTATTGCGCTTCGAAACTCATAAATTCACTCTCTCTCGGATTTTACAATATATAAAATATAAAGGTATGTAAAACGTGTGCATTGCTGCACATTATAATATATGGGGTTATTTTCTTCAAAAACCGTATTATTACAATGTGTTGGAGACCGTATTACATAGTAAATAAAACTCCTCAATGCTAAATGACACGTATATTTGGCCGTAGTTTAAAAGCAATGTCTTTATGGACAAAATTTCAAGGAATCTAGCCTAATATCTAGGACAATATAAAAGGTTTATGCTACATTAATGTGCGGGTAATGGTTAGAACAAGGTGCAAGCGTTCATAAGGGTTTAAAATATAGAAAATTCACGGTTTTTACATCGCGTAGGGTTCTGCAAACCAACCCCGTGATCGAGGAGGGATCATTTTATGGGTGAATGTATGCTTACAGCAACACCGCTTTTAAAAATAAACGCAGATGCCAATCAAACTAACTCACCTGTAAGGCCTCAATTCTCGCTTCCAGTTCTTCAGAAAGCTTAGAAACATTGAAATTTTCCACATGTAACTGAGAGTTGAAGATGGAATTCATGGACTGGTCAGGTGTCGTTAAGTACTTTCGAACATTTGGTTGTGAGAAGAAGGTGTTACTACCCTCTGGAGTGATTCCGCCGGACGCATAATGATCCTGTTGTCTGTTGGTAAAGATGTCCAACTGTCCTCCACTTGCAAGCGGAGTGTTTTTAATGGCATCGTAGGCTTCCTGATTCATAAGGAAGTAATTTTTAATGCTATCTAGAAGGGCCTGCGCGCTCTGCTCTGCCTGTGTAACCTCCTGTAAATAAAAATCATTATGAAGTTGCTACTGAGATATTTCAAGTAGAAGCATTAACCTAATTGAATTACAAACTGACATCATTCGATTCCCCGTTGAGTAGAATTGGCGGAACAGCAGACTGTTGATTTTCCACCAGGTTGGCCTTTATGAGGGGCATGTCAGCAGATCCTGGAGTTTGTGGATAATCGCTGATCGAAAAAGTAGGCTTCCGTTTCAAAGCCACCTTAAGTTCATTGATCATATTCTCCAGATTAGCTTCTTTCATGTGAGCCTCGTGCAGTTGTGAATTTGCCATTTCTAATTCACCATTTAGGCGCTCAACTCGGAAGTTCTCCTGCGTGAGCAAATTTTGTAAGTGTTCAACGCGTTCGGACAGGGTACCGATCTGAATAACAGGGAGTTATTTTTGAAATGATCAATTGTTACATTTGAGTAATAGTAGGAATATAATTTTTACAGACCATATAAAACCGTTCTCTGTCAGAATAAATGATACCATTGTGCCCTGGGATCAGTATTGCATACAATCATTGCATTTTTTCACACGAAACGATGTGTTCTCTTTAAGGTGACCAAAAGCATCTTGAGAGGATAAATGTAGCTCAAGCAAACACTTACGTTAGCAGTTAAAATAATTATCTCATGGTTTTGAGCTAAAAAAGGCACAGACAGCACCATATGGCTATGGCTCAATGGTTAGAGCGTTGAACTTTTAACCAAGAGGCTGTGGATTAAAACCTAAGTTGGTGCACCATCTGGGGTTGGATATGTCTGGCTGATGACGGCTAATAAGCCAGAAATGCCCATTCTAGTATCCCTTGTCTGTGTTGGCAATGTTAATTGGTGGTCAAGGTCTGCAGTCCCTTTATGTAGGAAGTAAATTTGAAGATTGTACCCTTACTCCTCTGATTGAGCTTACTTTCGAGCAGTCTGTCTAGGTTATTAATATTAATAATAATTAAGGCAAGACACTGAAACTGGTTTCTAGAAGAAATGGTTATACCTTTTCCTCGTAGTGTTGACTAGTTCTTGCGTTCTGATCGTCCACTTCCTCACGCAACATCTCCAACTGATTGCGATAAAATTCTGCATTATCTTTCGCCTGTTGGTAACTGCTGTCCAAAAGCGGATCACCGGTTCCAACTGAATAAAACATGTAAAGAAGCGTAAGTTTTATAAAAGGATGGAAATAAATAGGTTGAATGCCCTTTTATAGTGCTTCATGTCTCTACATAACATAAAAAAATAAATATGAGACGTATGTAGATTTAAATTAATTACTTAACCAATACGTAAATAGTTTGATGTTTGTGATTCTCTTTATACCTCAAAATAGATTTTTGTCAGCGACAAGAGAAAATTTGATCCGACTCTGTCAAGATGCCCTTAAGTTAATTGGGGCCTCATAGCACAGGGGATTAGAGCTTTGACTGTAGTACTGCCTTGTCCTTGCTCTCTTGGGTCCAAATCCTACCGATGTCAATGAAGTTTTTGAAAATTGGGTGGAATTAACTTAAAAAAATAGTAAAAAAACTATGGACAAATTGACCATAGGTATAAAAGCTCTTACTGTCGTTAAAGGCAACAACGAAACTGATGGAAACCTCTGGCTTTCCTATGAAGAAAAATCCAACGCACTTATCCAAACCGAAAAGACAAGGAGTAGCTTCCTCTGGTCCAAAGATTAAAATATGTCAAAATGTATCTAGCGGCTGGTCCAGTGCAAAAGGGAAATGGCATATGATCGTGACAATTCGACCGCCGCGAGCGAAAATATCCACCATCTGCTGCAGGCCGCGTTTGGTGTAAGACAGCACCCGATATACCCTCTTCTCCTGCACTGACCATATTCAGTGACAAGATAGAGTCAGGCCGACAGGGAAGCCACGATCCATTTCCAAGAGATAACAGCCCGCCTACGCCTGCCACGCATGACATGGCGCTGCAAAATGTACAATATCTTAACAAAAAAGGGGGGCGGATCTCATCTGAGCGGAAGTGTAATAGAGCACACAACTGAGCATTAACTATCGCATCCTGAAGTTGTGGCCGGAGAAAACCAAGTTATCTTTTTAACTGGCAGCCTTCTAAATCACGACATTTAGCTCATCCTGGAAGTTTACAAGCACGTCAGATTGTCCCCAGAGCCTACCTCATACTCTCCTTTAGCTCCCAGTTCACTATCTGAGACGGTCAGTCATCTGATACTGGAATTGGGCACAAGTGGTTGGCCTGACCTGAGCATGCGCCTAGGCGCACTCCTATAAGCAACATTTTTTATGGGATACACGGCTTCTGCGAAGCCCAGGTAAAGTGCATCGAGCTCTTATTTAATTCCTGTATTCGGCCAGCCGGTCTCCAGCGTGGCCCGCCGTGCGGGCGCACAGAAATTGTTTATATATAGGCAGACTAACATGACCGGCAAAG
Organism: Schistocephalus solidus; assembly: GCA_017591395.1. NCBI lineage: Eukaryota > Metazoa > Platyhelminthes > Cestoda > Diphyllobothriidea > Diphyllobothriidae > Schistocephalus > Schistocephalus solidus. The sequence goes on from WEDG01011175.1 coordinate 46,242, forward strand.
ACAGGGGAGACTGGAATATATATATATATATATAAATGATAGTGTGTTGCTCACCGATCTGCTTAAGGAACATGTATGTTCCGTTGTGCCATGAAGCTCAGACTAGAGCCCTCGCAAGCGGTCGCATAGCGACGTGTAGCATATGATGAAATGGAACCGACAAAGACAAGGGAGACTGGAATGGCCATTTCTGACTTATTGGCCGTCATCAGCCAGTCATACCCTGGTATTCGAATCCCAGGTGTGCCACATTTGGGATTGGGTATGACTGGCTGATGACGGCTAATAAGCCAGAAATGGCCATTCTGGTCTCCCTTGTCTTTTTCGGTTCCATTTCATTATATATATATATATATATATATTGTGTATTGTGGTCAGACAGGCAAATCCGCCTCTACACGCATCTATGAACATCAGTTGGCAGTAAAGAGGCGGGACCATCTGTCCCAAACAGCTATGCATACTCTAGACACCGGGCACACCTTCGCTTGGGATAAAACTCGGATTGTCGCTGCCTGTTCCTCCAAGAAAGGTCGAGAGTTCCTCGAGGCGATGCATTCAGATGAGTCATGCATCAACAGGCATATCGAGTTGGATGCGACGTACAGACATCTCAAGGAGAAATGGAAGAAACGAGAACCAATCAGGACAGGCTGATACACACGGCGGCCGCTCACTGGTGCCAATGTCCACGCCAGTATCGATTTTTTCGCGTGATTACGATGTCAACTGTTTTTGCCACATTTGCTACCCGCCTGCGTCTGACGACGACCCGGAGAACCGGTGTTGAAAATTTACACAATAAAGCTCCATTTCCCATAGAACTTATTCAATTTCATATATATATATATATATATAGGGTCGGAAAACTGAGAGAGCGGATAAAATGTGGTGTATGTTCCGCAAGTCTGCCTCACTATGCACTGATTCACCCACAAATCACCGTGGCATCGTCCGCTCTCTGGGGTAAGCGTTGAACAAAGTCAGTTGCAGCAGTTCAACGCTCTATGTTACCTAGGCATATTCTCGCACGGAATCTGTCTCTTCACAGAACCCCTCCCTTTAGAGGGCAAAAGAAGCTATTTGCTTTACAGGTAACGCCATGTCACTGGAAGAACTCAGTTGAAGAGAAGACTTTTATGCGTCTTTCTACCCAAACGGGCTCCTGGATTATTTATAGGGGAGTCTAGAGAGATTTAAATAAATTCGAAAAGTACCTCCACTACCAGACCGAGAAAGTTGACGCCCCGAGCCGTAGGCCTCCTGCGGTAGTCCAGAAACCATGGCATTCCACTGTTTCTGATGATCGGACACGGCCATTGATAACTAGGAAGGAAGATAAATTTGAAATCAACTGTGAATTCAAAAGTAAGCTCAATCTCATTCTAATGTGTGCAGGGCATTCCAGGTGGAAGTAGATCTAGGGCGTCTTGGGTTACCGTAAGGTCTGGGTTTACCCTTCTTTAGGAGCAAAGACATCTGCTACTGAAAGGCTAGCCGATCTCAAAAATACCGCTCATCCCTTTTTGGTCTGTCGAGTTACAATCCATCATTTTAAAACCCATTTGATGATAGGTTTTGATAAATGCTGAGAAGCGCACCGGATGCAGTGAATGTGCAGCATTTTCAACTGATCTCTTTAAAGTCATACACGTAATCTCAATACTTGTGCCTCAATGTGCCTATGACAACGGCAAATGGTACATGAGAAGCCAGTTGAAATACTGTGCAGATGCACTTCTCATATTTGCCCAAATACTCTGCCATCCTGACCCCTTCTAGCCCATTCTTTCCCAGCTGCTAAGGTGCACGCTGTTTGTGTATGAAATTGTTACTTGCGCTTTAAGGCGCCGAACCGAAATCCTCTTTTTCTATTTTCTGTTTTGTGAGTGTTTTGTTGTTGTGGGATGCAGTTTTCTACGAAAAATTCATTAAAGCATGGAAATTACATACTATCACATACACACACATCATCATCACACACATCATCATCACACATCACACATTACACATCATATCTCCACATTACACACACATTATCATCACACATCACATACACATCATTACTATTATTATCTATCATTATCACATCACATCATCACACACACACATCACACATTACATATTAATATTATTACATTATCTCATCATTATCTATCTTCATTCTCTTCATCATCATCATCATCATCATTATAATCATCATATCATCATCATTACACATATCATCATCACATCATCACACACATTATCATTACTACATTATCATTATATATTAATACTCATTATCACACATCTACACACTACACATCACCCATCATCACATCACACATCAATATCATCATCATCACACACACACACATCATCATCATCTATTTTCACACACTACTATCACATTATTATTATTCATTACATCATTACACATTATTATCATTACACATTAATCACACATTATTATCACACACACATTATCACACATTACTATTACACATTATTATCACATTATTATTATTATTATTATTACACATTATTATTACATTATTATTACATCACACATTACTATTATTATTATTACTATTCATTATCACATTACATACATTATTCACTTTATTATTACATTATTATTATTACATTATTATCATTACACATTATCATTACTATTATTATTACATTATTATCATTATTATTATTATTACATTATTACACACATTATTACACACATTACTATCATTATTATTACACACATTATTACATACACACATTACACATTATTACATTTTCATCATTATTATTATCATCACATTATCATTACACTATTATTATTTCACATTATTATTACATCATTATTACATTATTATCACACATTACACACATTATCATTACACACATTACTATCACATCATTACATTACACATTACATTACATCATTATCATTACATTACATTATTACACACATTACACATTACATTATTATTATACACACATTATCATCACACATTACTTCATTACACACACACACACACACACACACACATTTCACACACACATCATCACACACACACACACACACATCACACACACACATCACACACATCATACACACATATCACACACATCATCACATTCATCTCACACATCATCATCACACATCATTTTCATCTCATCATCATCATCACACACATCATCATTTCACACACACACACACACACACACACACACACACACACATCATCACACACACACACACACACATCACATCATCATCACACACACACATCATCATCACACACATCATCACACACACACACACACACACACACACACACACACACATCACACACACACACACCACACACACGTCCCTGATCATCATGCCACATAGATAGCTAGAATAGCATAGTAGCTTAGTTTAATTATGCATATTCCTGGAGTATTAGATTAGCATTGTGAATCAGTTTGGAAGACGAGACCACGCAGCTCATCTAGCTTAGAACGAGCTATTCTGTCTTGCATGAGTACTTTAGCATATGACAATCGTATGAACCGTGTAATAAAGGGCTAAATGAGGTCTTGACTTGTTTATTCAACAATCACTGCCATTGATGTTTAGCATTTTATTTTTTAAGTTGGTTTTACTTACTCCGCTTAATTTATTAATTGACAAAGGATCCATTTCTTTAGTTAAAATGAAGCTTTATTTTTGGATTGAAACAGTATTCTATCGCGACTGAGGGCTGATTAACCACTGTTAAAAATATTTGACTATGTAATTATGAACATTAATAGACTTATGCGCACACGTCGGGTTAAGACAAAAGACTGCTCGTTAAAATGTGACCTTCTATCTCTGTTATAAGAAATCTGCAATGGAAGCAATCTTTAATCATCTATGCGCTTAACAAATGGCATTTTTAAAGCATACTGACCTCGCTTTGGGGCTTTTTGATTATTTGTTGCCTGGAAGCGTAATAATGCAATAATTTTATTAATAATTTGGCATAGAACGTTACTTTTATTTCAAATAATAGCCTTAAAGGGGTGCTTTGAAGATTTAATTTCAGGAGTGGACACATTTATCTGATTGCCCTTGATCTGGTATCTATACGCTACACATGCGAACCAACATATAAATGGTGAAAAAAAGAGTACCAAATGAGATAGTGGAGACCAAAAAAACTGTTTCGGATCTATAAGCCAGAATGTGCGGGCCAGAATTCAAAGCCGGGTCTGAACAGTTCGTGATTCAGATCCAGACGTTTTAGTTGATAAATTCGCCTTTTCAGAATCCTCTTTAATCTGCTGAAGACCTATCAAACTGCCAGTTGGTAGTGTGCTGTTTAGATTGGGGCTCGGTGATCTGAAATGCTATTCAAACAAGCGTCCGGGTAGTGGACACCTATTGATGGTTACCTAGCATAAGCTGGAAATTCTGGGCTTCTTTCTGTCTACAAATATCCTAATCCAAACGACTGCAGGTAAATCTCATGATCAAACAATGAAACGCTGCATCCAAACGTATACTCATTCTTATACCCATTTTTTTCTGCTAAATCCTTGTAATACGGGAAAGATAGATCGAACTATGTCACCTCAACTGGCTTCTTCGATCGAAAAATGAATCTCGCAAGACCTGATTGAGAAAGCGTGTGAAATAATCACCAGGTCTTAACTGGGAGTTCTGCACATCTGGAAAACCCCACTATCTCTCCCTTTTTAATTTGTCGTAACGTATAAGCATTTGCACAGCCTACTGCATCACGCACTTAATTCCGGTAATTTCAGTCGGGTATAAATCGACGCGTGAGCTCACCTCCTTGATGAGGCGGTTAACAAGATCACCACTGACGCCGCCAGGATGCATCTGGTCCAGCTATAAAAAAGGAAATCACATGAGAAAATTTAATATCTGACCAAGTAATAATAAATAGCTCCTACAAATTCCAGTTTAAATAAGCATATATATATATATATAATGAAAGTGTGGTGTTCACCGATCTGGTTAAGGAACATTGATGTTCCGCTGTGCCTTGGAGCTCACTTTAGAGCCCTCGCGGGCAGTCGCATAGCGACTTGAGATATATTTTGATAAGATGGAACCGACAAAGACAAGGAGACCGGAATGGCCATTTCTGGCTTATTAGCCGTCATCAGCCAGTCATACCCAATCCCAGGTGTGGATCACCCGAGATTCGAACCCGCGACCTTTGGTCATTGAGTGTAACACTCTACCCTTGAGCCACGGGCCCGTTGCTTTGTCGGCTGCGATCGGGAATATGGACTATGAAAGTGTGGTGTTCACCGATCTGGTTAAGGAACACTTATGTTCCGCTGTGCCTTGGAGCTCACTTTAGAGCCCTCGCGGGCCTCTCCACCCGCCACTATCTGTCGCTGCAGATTGGGTATTTATTCCCTAAGAAATAGGCTCACACCAATCCCAATGTATAGGTATGGTGGAGAGGCGCTCACCGATCAGGTTATGGTTCATGCTCGTCCTGTTGTGCCTCAGGACTCCATTCAAAGCCCCATAGGTTTTGGAATGCACAGAGCATCAGACAGCTGCCTTGCTGTTGGCTGTGCCCTTGCTGTTCACTCCTGCGAAAGGTGAACCCCATTAGTAAGGACACAAACTTAGGATCGTCTACGTTTGACATCCGGTGGGTCTGAGCACAGAAACATTTGCCGAAAATGACTCCTCCCCGCCCCACTGAGCCAAAGAGCCAAAAGCAGCGAACTACACAAATTCCTCTCAGCCAAACTCGAGGCATGGGGTCACGTTGGTGTGACCCTCGTAGCGACGCATGTGAGGCCCTGAGGTCGGCTGTTGTCTGTTACATATGACTGGCAGCGAGATCTCAGGTCAAGCAGTGTGTCTTACGGAAAGTAAACGTTCAACCAGCATTTTGTAAATGCATCGGTGATGAGTTCTCTGACAGGCAGAGCAGGCTGTCTAGACTAAACGTGTTAGGAGAACTGGTCCAGTCTACAGGAAAGGTCATGACTAGAGAGTAATAATGCAATCAAGCTAGGTACTAATGATCAGGTTTTTTGTGTAAGTACACACTGTGCACACGTTAAGCTTTGAAAAGATGAATTTTACCGGCTGGTGAGAGAGGGGTCCTGGGGAGTACCAGATCGATGGGTATTGAATCTGATTTTGGAATCAGGCGATATATCAAAGTAAAAAATTAATGTCAGCCAGAGCGCTTGACGCAATTACTTTCCACTACAGATGTAGGTGATGGATGTAAAAGTCTCACTCTGTTGCTACTTATATGCAGCTTTCGGTTTTCCGGACTATCGAAGGTAACTTCAAAGCGATTTTCTTTAACTGATAAACCCAATTATCTGTCTCTAGGTGACACCGCGTTCAAGGCAGTCAAGCTTTACTGACGGATAGAGAATTTTAGCTGAGAAAACCCTGCTGTCAAAAAACTCTTTTCTCTGCGCTTGCAAATGGCTTTCGAAGCGATTATTCTCTGGTCTGCGATTTTAATCTCAAGCATGTACGCAGTGTAGCGTCATACCCGGGACTACTATTAAGGACTCATAAAACTACGGAGTGGATTCCAAGCTGAAGCTTTCCAAACCGTTTCTACACAAATTAAAAATAAATACTGACAAACTATACTTGCAAAGCTAAGATGCCTGCGGTTTGTCAATGATGAAAGTATGTTGCTCACCGATCTGCTTAAGGAACATGTATGTTCCGTTGTGCCCTGGAGCTCAGACTAGAGCCCTCGCAGGCGGTCGCATAGCGGTCGAATCCCAGGTGTGCCACACTTGGGATTGGGTATGACTGGCTGATGACGGCTAATAAGCCAGAAATGGCCATTCCGGTCTCCCTTGTCTTTGTCGGTTCCACTTTAACAACATATGCTACATGTCGCTATGCGACCGCCTGCGAGTGCTCTAGTCTGAGCTCCAGGACACAACGGAACATACATGTTGCTTAAGCAGATCGGTGAGCAATATACTATCATCATATACCCGATCGCAACCGACAAAACAACGAGCCCGTGGCTCAATGGTAGAGCGTTCGACTCAATTACCAAAGGTCGCGGGTTTGAATCCCAGGTTTGCCCCACTTGGGATTGGCTATGACTGGCTGATGACGGGTTATAAGCCAGAAATGGCCATTCCAGTCTCCCTTGTCTTTGTCGGTTCCACTTTAACAATATATATATCACGTTCATTATCTCACGAAGAAGACGAAGAAGAAGAGTGGGTGAGTTCATGGACCGAATTGTATTTGTCCTGACGTTTCGAAAGCCTTCTCGCTTCCATTATCAGAGTAAAGTGCTTGCTGCTCCTGGTGGTCTTGAGTTATTCATTCTTGCCATGTGCCTCGTATTATATCCATGGTGGACGCGTGAACTTTGACCTGCCCGTTCGCTGCTGACTTCCTTAGACCTCCCTGAAGGTTGAACACCTGCGGGCTCGCGTGGCTGCTGTCCCCTTTGGAGCTATCGCAGGTTTAGGCAAGGCAGCGTCAATCAGTGGACTGATCAGTCGTTGCTGCTCTCGTGAGTTATTTTTCATTTTGCGGGCGCATTGGTGAGGCAGGGTTTGAATTTGGACATGTGACCTTCGGCCGCTACCCCGCTTTTCCGTGAGCGTGGGCTCTCGGTTTTCCACGTCAATCAGTGGACTGATCAGTCGTTGCTGCTCTCGTGAGTTATTTTCCATTTTGCGGGCGCATTGGTGAGGCAGGGTTTGACTTTGAACATGTGACCTTCGACTGCTACCCCGCTTTTCCGTTAGCGTGGGCTCTCGGTTTCGCGTGCTTGTTTGCCTTATTGGCCCTGGCCAAACTGATCCGAGCCTTGTACGAAGCGCCTGGTAGGCGGGATCTAAGTCTATAGCTCGGTTGGGTGTGCCAGTTGAGAACAAACTCTCGAGCACCAGTCTGGCCATCTTCTCATTGGCTCGGCCAATCACCCTCGTTTTCTCAAAGGTGAAATCGTGGTTCAGCTGCTGTGCATGACCATAAACCAAAGGCAACTTTTCCTTGCGATTGATTGCAAGTTGGTGTTCATGCAACCTTGTGCCCAAGCACTTTCCCGTTTCACCACCATATCTTGCATCAAAATCTTGGCATGATATGCTGTAGACCACTGCTGATTGTTCTGTTACTGGTAACGGGTCTTTGGGCAGCTGGTCTTCAGCTCGTACCCCCAGAAATTCTGGGCCAGATACGTCAACGACACCTTCGTCATAATCAAGAGGAGTCACTTGCAGGCTTTCCAAGAATTGTTGCATTCAATCTTTTCCGACATCCAGTTTACCATGTAAGAAGAAGTCAACAATCAGTTACCCTTCCTTGACGTCCAAGTTACAAAGCTGGCAGACGGGAAGATAAGGACAATGGTCTACCGTCAGGCAACAAACGCTAGGCGCATCCTACATTTCCAAAGCAACCACCCTGTTGGCCACAAACGCAGTTGTGTCAGAACCCTCTTCCAACGTGTTCAAACACACTGCTGCAACGACAGTGGGAAGAAGGAGGCGATGAAGCAGTAACGTGCCCTTTTTACAGCCAACGATTATCCAAAGTCGTTTATCCGCAAATGCCTCAGGAGACCTCAGTTTGAGCGGTCGAGCGAAGATAAGCCAAAGTTTTGGCTAGGAATCCCCTATGTGAGGAGTATCTGGCCCAGAAATTCGGGGGGTACGAGCTGAAGAACAGCTGCTCAAGCCTCTGCAAAACTGCTTCGGCAATTAGTCCAGACAGAGGCGAGCCCATTGGCGTCCCCTTCTTTTGATCGTAGATCTGGCCGTTGAATGTGAAGAATGTCTTAAGACACAGTTCTAGGATTTCGACGATATGCGCTCGTTTTAGTTTTTGTTTTGTCTCGTCATATTTTTTCCGGAGAAAGCCGTCGATAGTATCGAAAGCCAGTGCGGGTGTGATAGAGGTAAATAACGAGATCACGTTGAATGACATCATCACTTCATCTGACTATACTTCAAGATGTTGGATGATGTTAAGAACTCATCAGCTGACTTAACTGTCCACTTCGTATCCTTGGGTAGGACACAAAGTCACTGTTACAAGCACTTTGACAGCCAAAAGTTTGGAATGTCACCATTCTACCTTTGTCAACTCCTTCTCGCCTACGTATGTTTGTTACTTATTGCCTTATTTATATAGGCTCACCTTTTGTATACTAAACGTGATCGCTCGTAACGAGGTCTCCGCTCCTCCTCATTTTTGATCTTGATCTTCGTCTTTCTATTATTCTCCTGTGACAGCGTCTGAGCCCACATAGCCAGTTTAGTGCATGCACCACCTGTTACTCAAACCCTCGCCGATCGAGATTTTGATGTTAATTGATAGGTCTAAGTCGCACATGGCGCAGGTACACGCTCATGCCTCAGGCAGACATAAGATCAGCGACTGTTGCCAACTTCTGAGTAACTTGTACACCCATGCTGCAGTAGTGACTGTTTACAGAATTATGCTTCCCAGGTGTTTTCCGTTCACTTTATCCTCCCTGCCATCCAAAGCCATGCTTCATCAGTTTCCGATTACTTTCTGAACGAATTTTCTATCTGTGGCTCAGTTTGTAGATCTTCCACTGCGTACTCTACTTCCCAGATATCAACTTCTACCTCACTGCGCCCTTTCATCCTCATCTTTCATCGACCTCTTATTTCTGCTCTCCGAAGCGATTTTTAATTGAAAACTTTATTATTTGCCTTCATCACAGTTTCCTGCTGTATTATTCTTCCTATCCTGTTTTCATCTTCCGTCCCTTCTCTTACCCGATTCCTGTGCTGCATCCCATCGTCTGCACAACACCAGTGTGGACGCAGGGACGGTGAATGCGCGTGAATTAGATTAAAGTATAAGAAGACATGCAACGCATCTACCGTAATCTTTCCTCCTCGCCTACCTGGGCTTGGTGACATGATCAAGTCAAGAAGCTTGGAGGCTGGAGAGGGCGCAGATTGCTGGCGCACCAGGAGGCATGCCTAAACACACCGCCACGCCTAGCTTAGAGTGCCATGTTAAGAAGGAATCATTGCAGCCGGACTCTCATTTGACCAGTCGGCCCCTCCACACAAACACTGGACTGAGTTTAATTCTCATTTGGCAACCTTCCCCACAACGGCTTTTAGCGCATTGTTAGAGATTTAGGCTCGAATCACACATGCGGCAGAGGGGCCACATGGAGATGGAATCGAGGAACACTACTTCCGTTCGCGAGCTTGCCTTTTGTAAGCGTGCTCGCATATGATGTGGGTACTGGTAAGGAGAAGAGCGGTTGCCTGGTATGGCTGGCTGTGTTTTCCCGCAGGTTTTCATGGAGGTGCATGTGGCCAAGTTGGCCCATGTGGTAAGTGAATGTGGGTGAACAATGCGGACTGTTCAGGCGGATTGGGGGAGTGCATGTTGGTGCTCCTGGTGCCGATTCACCAGTCACTGTGCGATGGATTCACAAGTGATCGACTAGGCCGATGCGTGACGTGCATGTTCGATAGTAACGTGGGCAGAATAGTTTGGAGGTTTTGGTGTCGGTTGCGGTTGTGAGGATCTTGATTTGCCATTAGACTGATGCTGTAGTTGGAGTCACTCAGAACACTCGCCTATCAGGGGCCACGCTCACAGGGCAAGTTTACATTCGGCTAGATGTAGTTAAACCCCGCGGTGAAATACATCAAAATTCATACAAAAGAGGACGCACCAATTGCAGAAGTCTGGATATTTTGTCCTGATAGGCTACGTTTTCGTACCGGAGAACCTTGACCATTGCCTTGTACCTCTCCAGTTCACTCTAGAGCGGAAAAGTGAAAAAACCTATTTATTTATTCTTTCATAAAACTGATGTGAAAAACCAAATGCAGTTATAAGTTTCGCCGTAAATACTCCCTACGTTTTACGAGGCAGGCAATATATTTTCCGGAATTATTTGAGGCTCAATCCCAGTAACACGTAGCAAAAGCTTCAAATACATTTAAAATGAGTCTCTATAGCAGAGGCCTAGCTGTAGTCATTCGACCCAATCGAAATAGCTGCCACATTAGTTAAGTAAGTGCGTCACCCTCACTGTTGGATTAGGGTCTTGCAAGATACCATTGTGCTTGCCCACCAACTTGCCCTAAGACACGGGCCATACACATAGAAAGCGCACTTCGTGAGGGCTATGGCATACTGACGATCGGAAATGACCATCATACAGCTGTCTGTGTCTGGCCTGTTGAACCCTTAGTGTTCTAGCTACTTCAATGGTTGCGCATGAACTAATGTATACCTTTAATTGAATAATTTCATCCTCAAGACGATGGCGTTTCAGATGTGGCTTGAGGGCCAAAATCAGTCTGATCCATGGGTCAAAGTATGCAGCGGCATTTCGTTGAATACACCTCACGGCGTCATCCTCTTTCTGTAAGGGAGAAAAAATAAAGCGTTTAGGCATTATAACACAGCAAACTGCTTAGTTTAAAAGGCTGAGTTCTGGAGCAGCTGCTTCAAGCTACCGGTAGTCAAGCCACTTTACTTCGGTGAAAAACACATTCTAGTTTTTTTTCCAGAATTTACGAATCCTGCACAAATCCGTGACAAGGTAGAGAGTTTCACTTAATCAACGTGATGACGTAAGTCAAATTCATCATTTCTAGGTCTACGAAGCAACTGCAGCTAATAAGGTGTTTGCTCAAGTCTCAATAGAGTGCTCCTCAGCACTCTGTATTGGGGAATGAAAACGACTTTTTGAAGCGTGCTTATCAGCGCGCCGTAACTTTGATTTCTGTGATTCACTCTTTAAATAGAAAACTGTGGAGATTTAACGCAAAACGTGCTCAGGACTCATTCTCCTATGAGAATACGGATCTTTCCACTTTGCAGGATTTGTGGCTTGAAGACGAACCCACGTTAGTGCTTCACTTTCGAAACCTTTCGTTATTTATTTTTTTCAAAAGTATGCCAACAATCCGAAGGTCCGTTCCTTAAGACCTGAGGCCCTTTTTATGCAGAAGTTACTCTACTATGAGGTAAAAATTTGTTTGCTTTCATTTGTGTTGAAAGGTAGCGCTCTCTTGTAGGCCATCTGGCACAGATGAAATATGGAGCAACCAATGCAAGTGAATTAGCTCCACCCGCAGTTCGCATATGATTACGTAAATGAGGGACGAGCTCTAAAACACAAAAACATGTTTATATTGTGGAAGGGTGCTCAGACTACGGGATATACCCATACCATTGAGCCTTGGGTTAGGTCTAGAAACCTCGTAACCAGTGGTGTAGTGAACAGTAATATATACAGAAAAAATATCAGCAGAGAAAAGAGAGGCTGGTGGGTAATTTATGGCTTATTAACCGTCATCAGTCAGCCATGCCTAACCCCAGAGTTATTTGACCTAGGATATGCATCCCTGTTAGTGAATTTTTAAGCAGTTGTCAGTCTAAAGCTCAACCATCGTGTCACTTGCCCATTCTACCATTGGTTGAGCGGGATTGACCAATGAGGTTGCGAGGCGCATTCATTTTGATGCGCATCGGGGCTCAATCTAGAACCCTCACAGGCAGTTGTATAGCAATGTCAAAATCAACAGAGAGCCTCGACGTGCTATTTCTGGGCTAGCAGTCATCGGCACTCAGCCATCTCTGATCGATGAACGTCTTCTCACCATAGTTGATATTATCCAACAATGGATTTGGGACTCAATTGCAGAGATTTTGAAAGTACAAACGCCCAGTGACGAAAGAATACGAGTTTGAGTCACAGGTCATCCAAAATCGGGCTTCAAAACGACTGTCAAACTACAGCTAATAAACCACCGATGGCCACACAGTCTCCCTTGTCTTTATCAGTGAACCATCCTGCATAGAAATAAATACATGTAGGAGCCAAATCCCCGGGAAGATATGCTTTTTACCTTGGTATTTGGCACGAAACGTGCCTACCAATGTTTCCAGTTAGAAGGCCCCACATGTAATGGCCTAGAAATCACTCAAGGGAATGATGTTGAAATGAATGGTAGCCATTTAATGTATTTGATCATCTCTAGGTCGTGCATTTTTGACTGTTTAAACTTTACACGATAGAAGAAGTTCTTGAGGCAATTTGTCATTTACCACAAAAGAACCCCAAAATTGAAAGATTATCGCAAACACTTAAAGGTTTAATACAAGTTATTAATGTTCGGTTTGAGTCCCCTTCAACGATAGTTTACATAATTCTTCGACAAAAGGACCATTGCGAGGCTTTATTTCAAGGCTTCTGCACTTGGTACATGAAAAAAAGAAGGCAGGCTCACAAGTTTTCTTCGTTTCTCTAACTTTGCCAGGTAGCCTCTACACTGGGCTTGCATTCTGACGAGGAGATCATTGCCAAAAACGGATTCCAGGTCATCAGCAGGGTTATAGTGGAAGGTAACCTAAAACAGAGGGATGAAGAGCGAGAGAAAGACAATGAACTGAGGAGAAGGATGAGAAGATGTAAATACTTCTCGAATTGAACTATGCAACATGCCCTAGACAGACAACCTGGCGCAAGCGAAACGGGAATATTTTTGTGAGACGAAAGCACAGCGCAACAAAGGTTTAAGTGCTTTTTTTAAATGGTGTTTGCATACGTGAACGGATCATAATCGAGGAAAACCAGACACACTTGTGGTAGAGCTAAAAAAATGTCTGTTTGATTTTTTATAGGAATTAAACTGAATACGTTTGTTAGAGGAGATAGCACGTGTGTGTGTGGCCTTCATGAAATGGAGCCTAATTCAGGAATGTACTTCGAGACGCCTTAACATAGCCCTTCTAAAAGGCCATGCCGGAACAAGGAAGGGAGTGTGACGTAAAATCTGGGCAAGTGCTTCTCTCATACGACAGTTCGAACGTCGTATGCGTAAAGGTCTACTGTGTGCTCCACAACAGGGCGGTGCAGAGACGGTGACTTGTGTACGAATTGGTAAAGGACTACCTGCTCTCCTTTGTGGAGACTTGTCACCTACGGGGGAAACAGACCGGCAAGGACAACGAAAAGCGTCGGACATCTTTTGGAAGGATTTGCTTCCATGATATCGCCACGTTCAAGACACGCAGCGGCTGCACTCAGAGACTGCATTTGTGTTGTTGGGGGCACAGACGGAAGGAAAAACTTTAGAGACTCGGTCAACGTGTTCTACCCGCCCGACGACCGTTGAACCATGGGAGAGTGGACACGTTTAGATAAGTCAATACTCCTGTTTTTGTTGAGCACAGCAGGGTTAACATGGCAGTATCTGGAGCTTTATACTATGTCATCTACAATGCTAGAGGTCGTCTCCAGTAGGGCGGAAGCTGACGTGTCACTGGGACATGTTTGAAGAGTATAAGCCATTGCATGCTTTCCTTACGAGCTCCAATGTACGATGCCTTAATCCAAAAATTGGTATCCGAAAATATTTTATATGCCAGTGCAGGAGACAGTGGATGTCAAAAACTTAAATAGGTTATTCCACTCAGATTTCCCAACCAAATTCCTGTCGACTCCCTTAATTAATTTAAGAATACGTCTGAAATCGTTGCCAGACACTGACTAAAAGTGGCGGGCAAACCGATGACTACATCAAGCTCTCCACATGCGTACCCAAAGAATAGCGGTGAGTAAGTGGATAAGATGATAGCCAGTTGCAAGATCACATGTGGTGCATACAATGTCCCGTATAAGGGTCAAACAGGAAAAGTTTACCTCGACACGCATTAAATGACATCAGCCAGTTGCAATTGCTTAAACAGAAGTCAATTTGTTCTTTCACCACAACCATCAGCAGAAAGATGCCTAAAACAGTGGAACGATATTTTGTTCTGCTCGCTTTAGATCCAATACGATGCGATTTAATACTCCCAGAAGCCCATATGCGAGTGCCCTGGTGAATAGCATAAATCTCAAACTTTCTATCGCCTCGACTTGGGCTGCGTTGGTGTGGCATGGAAAGGTGTGAGTCAAACAGGTGCTAAACCTTCTGATTGTCAGTGTGCCAGTCTTTAGCTGCGGTCGGCTGGACGCGTTCGTACGCCTCGCCTGTGTTGGAAGAGGGAAGACGGAGAGACAGAGGCTGATTCATCACCCGTCTTCCCTTAAAAACGAATATGATATAAGGGATTTTTTTAACTTCATGCCTCCAGAAATTGCCAAGTAATGCTGGGTATTGAAGCGTAGTCACTTCTTTTAATTTAGATCCTTATGAGAAGTCTTCGTCAATGAGTAATCGGAGGTGGTCTTCTTACAGTCCGGCTCGAATACCCATAGGGGGTAGAGCTTACATGTCACGCGAAGGCGTGGAAGCACTGCGACTGTGTCCACATCTAGTCGCCTTTGGCACACCCATCAGTGGAGCATGCTGTGTGCGGAAGGAGGGAGTTGAGTGGGTAATGAGCCCTTCCCCTCTAGAAGTCATCGTGCCACCAGGATATATGTAGCCCCTGTTGCCAACGAGTGTTTTTGAATAATTATTCTCAGACAATTATAGTAAAATAAGTTGAACGTTTGTAGTTAGAAATCAAAAGCGGTGGAAAAGAGGTTTGAAGGTGCCTGGATAGAGGACCTTATACTTCCACTTCGTAATGTATATTATTACACAGACCTGGTGATGAAAAGTTGAAAAATGCCTTTGCCAGCCTTTAGCCGTCAAAGAACTTCAGTCGAGAATTTTAATTCAAACTGTTTTTCAGTGTTATTACTTTCCACAACAGTAGGCTAGAAAGAAAAAAACCTACTTGCTCAATCTTTACTATGGAAAATGAAAAGATATTTCAACCTTCGATTAAGGCACCAGCCGAAGCCTTACCTGAACTCAAATGCGGCTCGTCACCTACCGAGCGTGCTGCAAGACACGTGATTAAGGGGTAACACTGGAATATGGGTGGGTATTCGCTTAAATTTGCGGAGGTTACCTTTTTCCCTGTTCTAACCCTTACCCTAAAATTAAACCTTTCAAAAACTCTTCTACCAAACAAAACACTAATTTGAACTCCAACCCTAACCTTGGTCCAGTCATAACCCTAATCTTAACGATTGACTCCACATTACACCCATCCCTAACCAAACCATTAAGTTCACTAGAGTTTAACGCAAAGATCAACTCTATTAATGAGAGGTTCCAATTCCTGTTTAATACTGAAAGCGGTGCTGTGAGGGAAAGAAGCGCTAGCCGCACAGGACTGAATAATAAGGAAGAGCTTAGAAAATAGCAATTTCCTTTTTGAATGCCATATCAGTACTTTGGTTTAAAAACTTCTCCGTCTGCTTTTTGTGCTCAGAATTTGGACTGACTTTTGCAATCGCCATCTTGTCTTGTAGCCAATGAGAAATGTCTTAAACTGTACAACCTTTGTCTTAAACTGTACAACCTTTGTCTTAAACTACACCCCATTTACGCAGGTATAGTGCACACGCATAAAACGGCCTGCGAAAAACCGAAAATCCTAAACGATGTATGGACGGCAAGAGAGTTTGCACATCAAAACACGGGAAAACCTTTCCAAGAATCACAAACACATTTGTCGGAGCCTGGTAAAAGCGTGTTGTTTCTTGTTGAATGCCAAACCATTTCTGACTGGATGAAAGTAGAGGCGAACTTTTGAGCTTAACAGGGACCGGATAAAAAAGTATCCAAAACCCAATTCATACAACAACGGTCATTTAAATAACATGTTCAGATAGCTTGAGCAATGTAAACAGCACACACTTGAAACTGCGAGTTATTGTCAACCACGAGGAGGCAGCATTCGACTAAGATTTTCGACTAATTTACCGGGTGTCGTAGTGATGGCTACTCAGTAAAACCCACCATTTCTCCGCACACGGGTTTCATGCTTCCCAGGGTATAATTCATATCCAACAATCACCCTCATACTTCCTTGCTTATGGCAACCGCATCTCTCTCCCTTGCATCAAAATTGATGCTGTTTGGACTAAAAAGTCACAGATCGTACGCATATGAACATAATCCACTGTAAGGGAGCGAAAATCAAGAGAAGTAGCAAAAGCCTCTGAATGCGGGTTGAAGAGAGGTCAAAGTTCAGCAGGGCGAATACTTTTGCGACGGTACGGGCCTTTCTACCACTCGGGTTAACAGGATTGTGTGTGTTTCACACCGAAAACACTTTAAAACGATGAGAAATTTTAAGCATATCGGGCTGTCCAAGTTAATTTTTCTTTTCCTGAAACGATCAACCGTTCACTCAGCTGTAATGATCACCTGCTAGAGATCATGTCAGACGGGAACAGCAACTCCTGCTCCGTGTTACAGGTGACTTAACGCCAAAGTCCAGAAAGGATACGTATCCATGTGTCCTAACCCCAACCCCTACCTAACGCATGATTCCACTTCAAAACTAAACCATAGTTTTCCTGTAACAGGGGGTTTCCTTTTACAATATCCTAACCCAAAGATTGATGGTCATTCACTCTTCAAATGCTTAAAACTCTGAAAAGAAAAAAATTGCACTGGTCGGCATAAGCTGACAGCACGGAACCTCGCAGCGCTACACTTGAGTGCCATGTTAAGCAGAGACGCTCGGTGCTGAAGAGAGTCCTAGTGTTTCTGCGCTATCAGTCAGTATGCTACACCCTGCACCAACTCTGTCACCGAGTTTAAAAAAATTCAAACAGACTTAGTTCACATTTGCACTTTTAAGGTATTTCGTTAGAGCTCTCTGTGTCAACTAAATAGTCAGGAGCATTGAGTAGATTTGTGACTACTGAGTGAAACATTTTCACGCTAATGTTTCTGAAAATATACTGATACCAAGAAGAAATTATTTTCTGTGCAACTTATTGGCTTTAAAACTCAGAGGGGAGTAGAAGGGCATTAAGGTACACACTGCCTCCAAAAATATTTAAATGAATACTTTTTTTATATTTAAAGTCGATAAACTGTTTGAATTTTTTCCCAAGAAATTTCAGTCGGTGGATTTGAAAAAGGAAACGAACTAAGGGAGATATTTCGGTCGAAAAAGCTAGGTTGCTTAAAAAATCTGGTGATTCCGCTAAGAAGACATGCACCGAGGTTAGCAGAAAGCTGGTGGGGAATTATGTTAGCCAGCTTGACTTTGTACATTTTATGTCCCTCCTTTTCCCCACAACAGTCAGAATCCTTGCGCTGCGGATCAATCGTCTGGCCCATTTCCCAGAATGTCCGCAATTTTACTCTACCGCTCACGAAATCCCATTTACAATTGCCCCTGTGAATTTCAAACAAGTGCAGAATACCACAATCATGTGAGCAGTCGTACAACGCCATTTATTATTTTTTCAAATTATAGTAATGTGAGAAATTTCCTTCCGCACATTTAAGATACGAATTTTCCCCACAGAAAAAGAAGCACCCTGCGAGGATAACAGTGCTTAAGTCCTGCTCTATAGAATCTCAGATGGCCTGTAGAGTTTGCTTAAAATTAAGCTTGATGCAATGATGAGATGGATCTAACTTAGGTATAAGAGTATTTTTCTAAAAGAAACGGGTTGCCCATAACACTTTTATGGGTTGGGTGAAATCTCACAGCAAATCCATTTTGCCTCTAAACGGCAGAGCATTTTACAGCTGATATCACAAATCTTATCACTTTACTTTAGCTTATACACCCTTACTTCTCATGTTGAGGTGCTACCAGTTAACCAGTAAATAATACTCAATGGAGAAGTGAAACCTTGAACGAAAGTGCTCTGGACTCATCAATTATGCACATGTAATCAGCGTGGCCTAGATGGTTTTGTTGCAAAACATATTCATCTCCATCCACAGTACTGAGGCTTAAGAAGGCAAATTATTCCAACGATTAAAAACTTTTAAATCTAGGCCACGAAAAACGATGATTCAAAAAACGGAGGTAAGTTACTGTTTGTACATGTTTTTCCTTTAAATCAGGCTATCGTTGCGTTTTCAGCCGGTAGACTTTCTGCGTTCTCTGTAAGTACAGATTTTCCTTTAGCCCTGAAAAGCTTATGGGTGGTTCCGTCTTAGTGAATTTTTGATAATTTTGGGACGCAATTTCTGCGGACACCGACCATTCAGACTAAGAGTGAAATTACAAAAGGAAACTGTTAAGCCTACAATTCCTTCACTTCGTGCAAAAACACCTGTGTGTTGGACTGCTTGAGAACCACAAGCTGTGAAAACGGTTCATTTGAAATGCAGTTTATAAAATGCCCAATTAGTCTAAGTAAATGTTTCAGAAAAATCAGGGAATCAGGAATCTGGCAGCATTGACTAATACAGAACCAAATAGGTTTATCTGAAGATATTTCAGTGCACTGATTCCAACGTCACAGGTTGTTTAACGTTCGTCAAGGCAAGCATTTGAGGCTCAAATAGGTAGGACAAAAATGACGACCGCAATTCCAAATGACAAATTTATCTGAGGAAATTTCTTGATTAAGAGATTTGCGAAATTTCTTCGCGAGCACGACCGATGTTCGTGCGAAATCGTTTTCACGGCAAAAAAGGGGTTCACTAACCGATAAGGGGAAACCTGATCATGTCATCAAGCCGGCCCTGCCACCTCTCTCTCACCCTCTCAAAGATACGATCACTTTTCTCCTGCGATTAAAATTGCAAGTAAGAAAAATTAGAGGGCTCATCTGCTAATGACTGATGCTTTTGCTTGTAGTGCTGCCAGTACCACTGTGACTACTTTAATTGCTACTACTGCTAATATCAACACTACTACTACTACTACTACTACTACTACTACTACTACTACTACTACTACTACTACTACTACTACTACTACTACTACTACTACTACTACTAATACTACGACTACTACTTCTACTAATACTACTACTACTACTACCACTCTAACTACTACTACTACTATTACTACTAATACTACTACTACTAATACTAATACTACTACTACTACTACCACTACTACTACTACTATTACTACTACTACTACTACTACTACTACTACTACTACTACTCTACTAATACTACTACTACTACTACCACTCTTACTACTACTACTACTACTACTACTTCTACTAATACTACTACTACTTCTAATACTACTACTACTACTTCTACTACTAATACTACTACTACTACTACTACTACTACTAATACTACTACTACTACTACTAATACTACTACTACTACGTATACTACTACAACTACTACTACTACTACTACTACTAATACTACTACTACTACTTCTACTAATACTACTACTACTACTACCACCACTCTTACTACTACTACTACTATTACCAATACTACCACTACTACTTCTTCCTACCACTACTACTCACTACTCTACCACTACCACTACATACCACTTCTACTACTACTACTACTACTACTACTACTACTACTACTCTTACTACAGCTACGTCTTCTACTACTACTAATACTACATCTACTACTACTACTTCTTCTCTACTACTACTACTACTACTACTACTACTACTAATACTACTTCTTCTACTACTACTACTACTACTACAACTAATTCTTCTTCTACTACTACTACTACTACTACTATTACTACTACTTCTTCTACTACTACTACTACTACTACTACTTCTAATACTACTACTATTTCTACTGCTACTTCTACTTCTACTACGATTTCTACTTCTTACATCACAACTATTATAAAAATATAATACAGTAGATTACCTAAATCAGGAACTGTCGTGATCAATATTTGAGCGAGTGTTACAGCGTTTATTTGAGGTTGATTTTTTTGAATAGACGTGAGGCTCAGAAAGCCTTTTACTAAAGAAAAATACATTTTCAATAGGTTTTGTTGAAGTAAAACCGACCAGTTTTGGGCCACACACAGGAAAAAATCTATTATTTGGGTACGTTTTTCTTTCAAAGAACATGAACGTGTACAAGAACAGTTTCAAACAATTCCGTTCTAGAATTGGCAAATTAGATTTTACGTAAGTGAAAATGATGTAAAGCAGTTGGGAGGAGTCAGATTAAAAAGTGACCTTTTAAAAATTTATGACGCGTTTTGTCAAAAAAATAAAAACTGCCTTCTAACGGCATCCATGGACATCGAATAACCACCGTAATATTGCTGGCTAATTTATCTCACACAACTCTCGAAAGACGTATTATTCTGATTAAGCTAACGAATTTACGGTAACGTTTTAAGACCACTGCCAACCACTCCAATTGCAGGCTGCAAAGCACTTTCAACCCTACAACCAGCCCAAACCTCAGTCCTACAAAAACTCGTTTCGCAATAATCGAATGAAAATAGAAGAAACCAAGCAAACTGGTAAATACAGGAAAATATGGATTTTGAGCTGTATGATTATATAGACTAGTCCACCCAAAAAACTCGGTTGTTTTTGTCAGCCCGAATTACAGCCTTCCTACACGAAAAGTAACAAGCAGCAGCGTACTGACATGTTGTATTTTTGATTTCGATTTTGATTTTCGATTTTGATTTTCGATTTCGATTTTTGATTTCGATTTTCGATTCAACTGTCAGGCCGTAACTTTTTAACCTGCCATTCAGACTTTTGCTGGTTTGTTGGTTTCCGATAAAATAGATCATTTCTTAGCTAATAGATAATAATTGCTAACTTGACAAATGCCTTCTTTTAAAGAACGATTGCTGCTCTAGAGCCATATAAATTCCGTAGAAGAGGGCTAGGTGGTTTGGGCCTTAAAATGTGCAAATTTTCAGACCTTTTAGTTGTTAGGTCATAAACTGTCCACGTGGCCAGCTTTTTGAGCTCAGCAAACTTCCACGGCCAGTACATTAACAACATGAGACCGTTCATTTATTAGTCCATGGCTCGTAGGTATAACTACGGCATTACTTCTGCTATAAAAACAGCGATTCGCTTTGACTGCTAAATTGCCCGGGTAGCATACATTCAGAAAGGTTGGATCTCGATGTTGCAGGTTGCTTACTTATTATCGATTACAGAACCAGGGATCATGAGGCAGATCCGGCAATTGCATTTTGCTTCCTTTAAATGATTCTCAAACTGCAGATTTCAGAGAAAATGCTCCAAACAATGTAAATCAGCAGCTCAATATTCTTTCCAAACAAAAATTGGAGAACTGTTCTTTCAAGTTTAAGAGGAGGGATACTGTGTGCAGATGCAAATATAACACTACTGAAGACAGATGTAAAGGATTATACGCAGGTCAGTTTTAAGGTAGTGTAGAATTTCAGCTCAAGACCTCTGCTTCCGATGCCGGAGACTATCCAACGCAACCGTACCACCAACAACACCCATGACTAACCAATGAGATTTGCATGTGCAACAAAAGTCACCACTGTAAGATTATCAGAGCAAAGCACAAACAAAAGGGAGAAACTAGGGTAACTTGAGTCCGTACCGTTCGCGACTCTCACCTTTGCGAGCTTTCCAGGTTGATGCGTCAGTTGGTGGAATTAGCATAAAATAAGCTGCAACTTTTGCACACACACACACACACAGTCAGTTTGGCAACATGTTTGGGGCAGCTCTAATGCATGCACCAGCCACGCCTAGCTTCATAGAGACCTACTCAGACGCAAATGGTAAACCATACGTACATGGGTGCTGGATCACAGCGTATAAAAGTGGTCCTACTGTCACCACTATTTCTCCCGTTAAGACGTTGACATTGGGGCCACTGAAGCCTCCAATGGGATGTGGAAAAGGTTCCAAGCCTCGTATTTCTACACAGCATGTTTTAAGTATGTGACGTCGTGATGGACGAGAAATAGCACAATTTACTTTTGAATACAAAAACATTTTAGTGAAACTTTTCCATGGCACTTGGTTAAACAGAATTAAAAATTACCCCTTATCAGTTAGCGCAAGACATTTGCTTGCTTCTATGCCATGCAGATGGGGTCATCTGAAGTCATCGCTAAATCCCCCAAAATGCGCGCAAAGAGGAGAATCCCAAGTTAATACACGAATATGTTCATGAGATTCATCCATTAATTTGAACTATCTTTTAAAGAAAACTATAGTTTCAAAATTAAGAGTTTTCTCCATCTAAGAATCTACAACATAATGAGCGATGTGCACTTTATTTTTTGGGTCTCCGAGGCGGTCAATGGGCTGTGAAACGAAACTTTTAAGTTTTGCCTTTCTAAAAAGCGTTTGCTATGCTTGCGAAGCTGTGTCAGAGGATAATTAAAATTCTTAACATTTGAAAAGGAAAACTTTTAGCGAAAAATATATAAAGAACTTTGTTTAGCCTATGCAAAAACCCAATTTATCGTTGAGAAACTAGTGAATAGAAAGCAGAAATATTTACTTAAATGCCTGTGTAAGTAAGGAAGTATGCTTGTGGTTACACAGCAAGGAACAGGAATAAACTTTATTCGTTTTTGACTGGATACTTCATCAAGAAAGGTTAATTGACAATCGATAATGTCCCATGGATTTAATGAGATTCATCCACAAATTCTAAACCTGTTTTACGAAGAATCAAAATTAAAAATTATCAAATGTCATCCAAATAAAAAATCGTAAATTTAAGCGTCACGAATATTTGTCCAAAAAATCGGAGCTTAATCTGCAAATATGTCAGCAAAAAAGGAATTCCGCCGGTTAGCGAATTTCCTTAAAAGGCACTGTTAGCACATAAACGGAGCACTCTTCAGTATGGAAGAGGACTCAGCTTTCTTTTAACTATGCCATTGATGCGATTTGCATAACCCGTCATTAATGTTTTTAAAGTTAACAAGCAGATTGCCTTTGCGTAAGAGAAATTATTTGCGTACACACGCTTGCGGGCAAGCGATGTCTCGGTAATAACCTTGAAAAGACCATGAACTCTCGGGCATTGAAGAGTCGAAGCATTTCACTCGTCTCTTTCCACCGACGGAGCGCATGACCCACAGCTCAGTACAAAATACTTAAGCCAAGAACCTCACACCCCAATGCCTGCCATTTGAATTTAAAAGTGCTGAAGTTATCAACACACGAGGAAGCTAATATGAAAGACAGTTTGAATTGTCGTCTAGTTAATCATTTTCAAACGGCGCCTTTTCCGGTAGCTCAGACCATCTTGGTTTTGCATTCTTTAAAAACTTTGAACACAAATTACCGCAGTCCGGATTAGCAAAAGCATTTTCGCTGTTTAAATGTACATCTTTCAAAATTTAAATAAGCTACAACAAACAACTGCATTTCACAGACAAGCCTGCCAACCAGTGGAATAAGTGACAATTCCTCTGCTGTGATTAGTAGTCATTTTCGCATCGTAATTGAAATAAACAGTCAGTTCAAGCCAGAAACCACTATTTTCATCAAAATACGCAAATCCCCTTCTCGAGGGTGCTGAAATATTTACTCAGTAGAACCTTTTCCCACTCACGCATTGTTTAAAGTTACTCAAAAAGATTAACAACAGAAAGACAATGTTTAATGCAAGGGAAAGAGATAAATATCAATTCACACTGGTTTCGTGTGACATAAATGTTTATGCAAACACTGCTCGGCCATTAATAGGCTGATTTTTAATGGCTGTGGTGGAATAACCCGCGCAAAAATGGGAGAAGACCAAAAATATGAAAGTTTGAAGCATTAAAGCATAATGTAAAACTGCATTATGAGTGAATGAGTTTGAGGAGATTAACGGTTTGTACACGCAGACGCATATTAAATAAATAAAATATTACCGAGTTAGAAATAATTATTGAGAACCAGTTCAACCCCCGATGAAGCCTACGGCGACGTCCAATACAGTTTGTTTAACCATTTAATCTGTTGCTTTTTTGCCCAGGAGATTTATACTAATGTGCATTACAAGTTGGTGAGAGATGTGTTCAATCCAACGTAAGTCATCCTATTAAATGCTCTGCATAAAAAAATTCGTTTTGCATCGTTGGCGTACGGTTTATGGACAGCATGCATTCGAAGTGATTAAGTTGATAGCACTGCCGTTTTCTCTTTCTGCATGAAAGAGCCCATAAATTTGTTTTTGTGTGCTTTAAAAACGTTTTTAGATCCAGACGTCAAGGAAACAGACGTTTAAGCACAATGTACTACTGGCCGATTTTTGCCAGACAAAATTTAATAAAAAGTTCCTCCTCAAAACGTTTGGCTCGTAACAACCAAACGAGAAAGTGCTCTCAGTGCTTCTTAAGATAAACGTAATGGTGTCCACCGTATTCCACTGATTTTGTCTCATAGCGTCTTTTCCTCGCTATAAAGATACCATTTTCATAAGGTGCTGACCTTCTATGCTGATCACAAAATTTGGATATGAAAATTTAATATCAGGACGGGCAGTCAAGATCCACTGGGTTAGTCTCTCTTCAGTTTGTGTGAACGGAATCTGTGAGGATGAAAATCGAAATTTTTCCGTGCGTAGTAACCTCCAATATCTTATTTTTTGGTCTCATTCTCTTCAGTCTTCGGTAAAGTAATAACAGCGACGTTACACACCTCAAGAACATGGGAGTTTTTACTGTAAGTTGAGGGATTGGAGTGGTTTAACGGACTCCTCAGGGAATTCCCCTGCTTATGAAACATTAGTATGCGGCGCAATGTATGTTAAACTAGTATTTTTGCGGAGAAGGCCGTAATCATTACAAAACGAAGCGTGACGTAAAATTAAACGGGCCATTTTTGCACACAACAGGCTCATTGCATCGAGTTCCTGCTGTCCGGTATGCTAAGTTTTGATTGTACTCACTGTATTTATGACGCCTATATTACTTGGATATTTTTTTTCTGCCGACTCATGGCCCGTTTTCACACAACAATCGATGATAAACAACTAAATGAAAGCCTGAAAGTTTGTTTAAACATCAACTTATACAAATATTTAAATTAAAGTTGCCATTTCATATGAACTACTTTAAGGCAAATTCACCCTCGCTGATTGAAAAAGACTTTTGCCTTCTATAACTAAAATAATTCTTTAATTTCCAATAGCAAGGCACTCTAGAGACAGTATAAAATGAAGAAGAATTTTGTTTAGCAAATTTAAATAATTCGTTTGGACGAATAGCAAAGGGCTCGGTGGCCTTGGAGAGATTCGATCCCCACGAAAACAAAGCCCAGGCTTAGATAAAGCCAACGCTATAACACCAGAGATATGAGTTTGATCAAATTCGGACCCAGTTACGCACCAACTCTATTGCAAGGTATGGAAGCCACTAACTGAAATACAGTTGACTACCCAAACAAGATATCATAGGTATCCAGTCTATAATCCACCAGAAGACCACCAAATGTGATTAAAATAATGACTTCCATTGACGTCGCGTATCTCAGGTAGTTAGACCGTTGTCCATACTCAAGCCTTGTTCTTACTGTCGTGGGTTAAAATCCCATTGGGCCGTCAAATTGTTTAAAACCTGCCAGAACACCAATTAATATTCGCAAAGTTGATACTCATGCATTGCTAATTTTTTTACTCAGTGAACTTGCGCAAATATCTCACTGCGAAGAATTTAATTCAACGATACGGGACCATTGCATACGCCAAATTAGACTTATTTTCCAAGGATTTTAGGAAAAAGACGTTTTATTGCACTGTGTATAAACGTCACTACGTTCGTTTCCATTTATGTCATAGTGCAATGTTAGAGTTGCTGAGCCTGTAATGCTCACCATGATTCAGCAACGTTTCCGTACGGCTGAAACAAGTTGGGAGTAACTAAGAAGTTGCTTTACATTAGCAGAATTGAGAACTCGTTAAAAAATAGGAGGGCGTGCACAGAGCCTCATAATTAAATCCACAAGACTGTTTCAGATGGACTAGCAAAAATATTGTTAATTGTATAATTGTATTGTTAATTGTTATAATTGTTATTGTTATAATTGTTAATTATATAATTGTTAATTGTATAATTGTATTATTAATTGTTATAATTGTTATTGTTATAATTGTTATTGTTAATTGTATATTGTTATTGTTAATTGTATAATTGTATTGTTAATTATATAAACTAAAACTACACAGGGGACGCTCGAAGACTTGCTAGCCAGTCGAGCTCATTGCACCTGCTTCGCGTAGGGTAAAACACGTAGGTGGGATCTTACTACTACCTTTGCTTGGGCTATGAAAATATACATGTTTGTAATCAACAAATGCAGACCTACGATTGACCCAAGCACATTTCCGAACTGAGAAGGAGCAAATGGAACATTGACGAGGTCGAGCGCACTACAGTTGATATAACTCGCAGTTCACAATTGAACTTTGAATTTTTAAATCTTACTCTTCGATGAATTCCATCATCTACGATCAAACTGCTAGGCTGAATTTCACAATTTCACACTGTGTGAACACAAGCAAACTGAAGTTCTCCAGGATTGCGAAGTTGAACAAAACCCTGTCTTAAATATGTTTTATTGATGCACAACGGAGCACAAGAAGAGACATTTTGGCGGTTTAAATGCAGACGACTATCTGTATCGATAGATCTTTATAAATTACAGCCTCTGGTGGCGTTTATATTTGCAATGCCTTACATACAGTGATGATTTTTTATTTAGTCGCTATTTACACGCACAGAATTCGGAGGTGATGAAAATTCCTCACTCACCCTTAACAACGACCTTCAAAGGCCAGTTGGAATGGGCTACGAGGCTGAATGAAGAAGTAACAAACATACCACGGGCTTCCCTCTGACTCGTTACATTCCCCTTCCATCTGTTCACGCACACACACTTGAACACTTTATTTTATTAAGGTATCTGACTATTTTCATTTCATTTAGTGAATTGGGCTTGCCTTATATTAATGCTAACTAATGGAACCCTCAAGGAAACAACAGCTTGCACTTTTCTGTATAATTACCGCAAAAATCTAGCAATCGCGCATTTAACCAATCCAGTGCATTGCATATTTTGCCCGTTTTAGAACCATAACGAGTACACTCTATCTGTCAGAAAATTTGCAAACAAAACGCTACGTGGTTCCTTTTATCCCAAACCCCAGAACCAAACGGGTCTGCCAATAACGTCATCTCTCCACCTCATTTAACTTGCAAAGTATTAAGAAAACTGAAAGACCCCGACAGGTGGTTTGGTAAGGAAGTAACCAGGTTCTTCAAACTCCAGTCACCAATTATGACGAACTAGACGAACTAGCTATCGGAGATAGAATGTGAAGCTTGGCTACCAGGCCCATGCTCTGTGGAGATGTGTATGATTTGGGAAACGCAGTCGAAAAATGCCGCTGTAAAAGCTGACAGGAAGAGGCGAAGGCGCATACAAAGATAGCGGAACAATAAAAAAACGGAATTCTGCATTAGGTTGCAAGGTTTTGTGGTTGACAGCCTTCTAACCTCAAGAAAATTTCGCGTCACAAACGCCCCTCGAGCAGACATTCGATCGGCTCATGTTTCTGTTTATTCCTCGTCTGTTTATCCTTTTTGTGTGGCAGGCAAGATGCAAATTCAAGGCAAAACGCGCCGCGGGGTCTCAGGTCATCGACGACAACACTGTGGCACAGAGCCCAGGGCAGCACTTGGAGACACCAAACACCCACCCACCCACACACACACACACACACACACACACACACACACACACACACACACACACCCAAACACACACACCCCCTCGCCACCGCCGAATGCAAAGAACGACGTCAATGCTGCTCGCATAGCTTGTGAGGAATAAATTAGGGGGTCTGTCAACCCTGTTGTGCGGCTGCCGCGAGGACTTCGGTGCTTCGGAATGGCAGAAAGACTGTCAAGTATTACTTGTAACCTCTGGTCATTTTATGAGAATTGAGGTAAAACATTTAGGAGGCAGATTAGGCAGTCTTTCAACGCACTGATGAACTATGTTTTGTTTTAAAAATCATATCAACGCAAGACTTGGGTCTACATCACTGAGTATGTATAGCATGCGTTTATTTTATCAGGCTCTCTGACCACGGTAGGGCTGGTTATGCCTGAAAAGCAGGACCGTGGGAGATTGAACATTTCGCCTCAAGTTACTTATTATCGAGTGGAGCACCCTCATGTCGAGAAAATTGGCTGCTCCCCCAAGTGCCCTTCAAGGTGGACTGACGACTGACGGCTGTAGGAGGTGGAGGTTAGGGCCATTGTTGTGGATTTTCTGAAAACAAATTAAAAATGACCCTCTTTCCTTCACGAATTTTCACGCAGAGTGCATGCCGAGTTTTTAAAGGCATAGACAAACTTAAATGTGCCGGGGCGGTGTATCGTATAAGTATTCGCTCTACCTACACACATGCCACCCTGTTGGGCTTGCCCTTTGTCAAATAAAGGTTGCACAATCACATCATCGATCTTGGGCGTTAAGCTACACGGACAGATAAACTCCCGAGGGACGAAGGCTACTTTTGTTGACTGAATCGGCAAAATAATTTCAAACAGTCCGTTCGCAAGCGGTGCAATTTACGGAAACCACGCTGACCTTCAATGAAATAGCAGCCCACTTTTCGGTTAAAATAAAACGGTACTCAACCCCTGGTTGAATGTCATGCTAAAAATGAGTGGGCCACATAAAACCCCTTATAGAACACAGAATCCGCTGGGGAGGATCCCTTGTCCTTAGACAAGGAGAAAGAGAGGGGATTTTGGGAGCCTGTCCATCTGGTGTGAAAATGAGTCACACTGGAGGTGGGGTAGCGCATGTCCCACCTTTGCAGGCCTGAAACCCAATCAGTCAGTGAGTATTCGTTTAGGGTTTCGCGGAGACGTATTGTCACGTGTCTATCAACGGGCCTTGATCAGCGTAGGCGGATTTTGACAGCAAAATCACCAAGACTTAATTACCGGCACAGTAGCACCCTCAGCAGGACTTGGAAATAATCTGTGGCTTTACAGTAGTTCATAGAGAACAGACTTAGATCTACTTAATTAATGTTATCCTCAAAAAGGTTCATGGGTAATCAACCCACTACAGGTTTAGAAAAAGGAGTTTTACTTTAACATTAGGCGTCATAGTATTGCTGGGCGCTTTGTTTTATTTAAAATCTAAAAATAAGCTTTTGTGTCAGGCAATTTGCGTCGATGTAGTTCCCAAGCTCCTGCTTTCGAGAATTTTTGTCCTGAATAATGCTAATGGAGCATACAGTTTTACATGATGGGTTACTATGCCAGGCATCTTGCATATGAGAGGGTACACAAAATTTAAATTTGTAACTTTAGGATACCCTCCTAAGAAAATTATTCCCTGTCAGCCTACTATCCATTAGGTGAGATGCCTTCGTTCCAAAGGATTTTCTACTGTTCGAAAAAATTTTAATTTTATACCAACTACTGTTGTTAAGTGCCTCCAGTAAATTTTTCTTAACCTTTTATACCTTCTAAAAACGCACTTCTTTGCAATTTTATGCATTCTTGAGAGCAATAAGTCGCTGGGGTAAGTTCTAGCAAGTAGGGCGAGGAGAGGGCGGGAGAGGTGAGAAAAACATTATCGTGCCACTTTCCCCAAAAAGTAGTTGAACGCGGACAGACACGTTGTCATAAGGAAGCAGGCACAATTCAAGCCGTTTTTATCTCACGCAATTGTTTCAGGACTTGCGGATAATCGGGTGGGTTATCTGTGGTGCCATGAAGACCAAATTAAACGTGGAAGACTTCTTTGATGTCAACAAAACAAACCCTCATATACGCGTTGCCCTCAAAAATTGTTATCGAAAAATCGCCAAGGGCATTAGAAAGGGGTCTACTTAAACAATCTTCCTGTCTATTGTGATGTTTTCTCATTGAGGCTACTGGGCCATCTAAGCAAGAAGTGTGCCTACTCAAGGGACCTAGCGGGGAAAGGCAGTGCTGCCATTCCAGAAAATAATTATCGCTTTGGTTACACCCCCGTAAGTTTCGGTAGCGCACAAAAAGTAACCGCCACATAGACTGCCATTTTGAGGTATTTTTACTCCTGGATGCTGCCGAATTTTCAGGTGGCCTTCCTTTTAGCAGAAATCTGACTCATTAAATTAAAAAAAGCATTATAAGCCAATTCACTCCATCTTGAGCCAGGAGCTCCCTCTGACTCGGTGGTTAGCAAGGCTAGCATTTCACCCTTCCTTGTGATTTTTGCTTAACAGGAATTTCTATTCCCTATGGGCAGGACTTTGACAGGGCAGATCTAACCCCCACTTCCGTTGTGGGAGATAGAACTGCGTTAGCACTAATATGGCGAGGAATGGACCAGTGGCTGACGCAGCATAGCCATCCATCTTGCGTTTGTCAAATGCTTGCTGATTTGCCATACCCTAGGTAACTCGCTTCGAGTTTTTAGATTTGCAGCTTGGAGTGGCTTACCCAGAGTTTTGTTAAGATGGTCTCATCGAAATCTACCTCTCAGTTTCTGGAAAAGCCTTCAAAATTGTAATTTCTATTAAACACGCCGCAACTTGACTGTTAATGTCGAGAAAAGTTTCAATTCAGCCAGTGACACTGGCAATAGGAATTCTCTCTCTCTATCTGTCATATCGTTTTAAAAATAAAAAGACTATACGAATGTTTCTGGAAATGATATTAGAACCACTGGTTGACTAATCATATTCTCAGTCTATGCGTACCGGAACACGATGCTGATTCCACTTCACAAGCAGATCTGACATCCATCAGACAGCATCTAATTAGAGCCCTTATGATATGAAATTTTTTATGCTTGTGAGTTTGACAAGGAATTCTTTTACGCGAGAGCTTTCTGTTGTCTGGTTACCAGAGCTACTTTGAGTTCGCCTGCCCATCCTATTTGATAAAAAGTTGAATAAACAGTGCACCATATCCAGTAAGAAACAGGAACGAGCAGAACACGCTTGCAGGAAACGATGATAGTGCTTGATTTTCCATGGGATGAATTATCGGCATGCATCATCAGCACGTCAATTTTCTGACATATTTTAACATTATCTCTTTTATAGCAACAGCAATGCCTTCAAATTAAAATTTAAAGAGGTTTATGTAAAAACTAAAAAAATCCGTATTTGCATCAGTACTTCAGCTCTAAGAACAAACAACTGCGGTCACTTAACTAGACCTCCGCTTGATTGGAAAATTTCATCTTAAATACACCCAACCTCCCCTCTCTCAATATTTTCGTAGTTTGGTCTTCTGCATATTCTCTGGAGTACGTAAATAAGCGTGAATTTGAAAATAAATCGAAGCAAGAATTACCGAGATTTTTGGATCAATTTTGCTGGTGAAGGTAGAATATTGCTGGAGCTCGTCGCTTCCCTGCATCACTCCGCCGGTCGGAAGTGTTGAGTAAACTGTATATTCAGCTCCCTTGAACTGTACCCCTGCTGTGTGCTTCTTCGGCTTGCGATGCAGGTATCTACCCCCAGGGGTTACATATCGGGTTGGAGTGGAGCTGGAATGGCTAGGTGACTTGTGATGTTTTGTGTGGGGCAGGATCCAGTAGCCACTCGGTTCCTCGATGCGACTCGTCCGATGGTGACGTTGCTGACTGTCGGCTGAGATACCACTCAAGTTGCTGTTCGATGTCCCTGTCAGGTCAGCTGGATAGGAAGAGGCCATCATTGACTGTCCCGTCATCGGGCCTTCCATATAGTACATTCCATCCCTGCCTTCGCTTCCTGGCATGTTTGCATACGTACTAAATTCACTGGTAGGCGGACAGGTGTAAAGATCAGACCGCTGCCCAATGTCTTCTCTGGATCGGTTCGGCTGCATAGTGGTATAGAAGAGCGTGGGAAGTTCTGGCGCTCTAACGCCACTGGTGTAAAAGTATATCTGTGTTCTTGTTGACGGCCTTGCTGGTTCCATCCTTCAAAGGGGGTGGTGGTGGCGGTTGCGGTTGCAGCACCTGTAAAACGGCGACTCACAAGAGCACACGCCAACGCAAAAGACCTATTGCAGTTGCCGCTATTGATCCGGCAAGCAGGCGTGTAATGCGGATGTGACACAGTGGCGAAATGATGGCCCATCGGAGCTGTGCGCTCAAGCGCGTACTCGAGCACGTACTTTCGAGAGCAGGCGCGCGTACTACGCCTCCCTCACTTCTGATTGGTCAGATTTGCGCTCCTGAAGTAGGCGCGTCTGCACCCAAAAAGAGCACAGTCGCTCTGTCGCTCCGTTGTATTCTTGCACAAGATTCTAGATCTAACAACGTTCTGACAGTAAGAGATAGGTCAACATGGCAATTTTAATGAATGACGCAAGGTGTCTAGAGGAGTACTGAAAGTACTTTATTCCAATGAGGACTTTCTAGGAGAAGACAATCCTGAGATAGTTTGCTGGATTTCGCAAACCGATACCCCGATTTTCTTTTAACCGGAATCAAATACTATGGAGAAGAAACGTCCATTTCTCTTTAACAAAGTTTGCGTCCTAGTGACTGCTACGATGAGAAAGAGTGGAGAAAAGTGGTGTAAACGATTACACTTGTGATGTCATGTTAAAACACATATCAAAAAATTCGTAAATGTGAACCATACAACGGGCTAAATGCCGGTTTCATGAACGTTTGCGTATTACAAGATCCCTTGGCGCGCCCATAACAACTACACATTCTGTTTACCGAACTATACACTGCTCATGTAGTTACAGCATTTTGAACAATTTCAGTCGTTGGTGACTCAGTAGTCAGCGCGCATATCCATGGCATGCCATTACGTACAACTAATTAAATGAAAAATTTGAATGCACCGTTTGTGTGTCCCACCACTCTCCTGCTCTTAATGGTCTGGGTGATTAGTAACTCGAATCTGCATACATAATTACTGCTAATGATCACACATCGCTAAACTCAGCCACGATATTGTCACTCCAGTTTTGGACTACGCAAGAGTGCGCTCCTCTCACATGACTGACAAGACCTGAGTCATAACAAGAAGCCTATCAGAGAGAAAGGGGTTTCCATGCCTGACTAAAACACCGTGTTCAACGTAACGTCAGGTGGGTAACATGGGCTGCGAACTCATAAAGGTGTCTGCT
Source organism: Schistocephalus solidus (assembly GCA_017591395.1). Taxonomy (NCBI): domain Eukaryota; kingdom Metazoa; phylum Platyhelminthes; class Cestoda; order Diphyllobothriidea; family Diphyllobothriidae; genus Schistocephalus; species Schistocephalus solidus. Next base: position 80,050 of record WEDG01011175.1, read on the forward strand.
TGTTTGAATCGGAAGAAGCCGGATGAAACAATGCATCAGCTGTGCATATGTTAAAATAATCCTCTGCAAAACAGCCATGCAAATCGCAATTCTGGGACTGTAACGCGAAAAACGGACTCAACAGTAATTGTTATTTAAATTTTCCTTAATTTTATACCATCATTTACTCCCCCCAGGTAACCATGATAAGTAAATTTGGAGAAATCATTGCGTGCACATTTTTCATCATGGATGACGAGAGAGCTTGCGAAACGTCAGCTCAAATGTATTTCGGTCCATAACATGGTTTCCTTCTCTATAACTCGAGTTTTCACGCATACTGATGTGTGAAAAAACCTATCTTCAGAAAATCCAGTTGTAGTCGTAAAGTTTAATGTTGGTGACACCAACCCGTCGTCAGACGAAATGCACAAAGGAGAAGGTGAAATACTTACTTCCTTCAAAATGCAGCTTTCGAAACCTAGCCACAATTTTTTCCTCCATTAGCATTTGAATATACCCATGTGAACATGGGTCGGCTCATTTTCCTTATTAGGTACTGCTGTTTGCCATCGTTTATTTGAACTACAAAAATTAGGTCATTTGTAAACGACGTCGGACGACCGTTCATGGTGCCGACAGTTTCAGCTCTTGGTCACTAGGTCTCGTTTTTGTCTTCCAGTGTTATCTCTTTTGCGTACCCATTCTTATCCACAGTGAATGGAGGCCTTTTTGCTGAAAAGTTAAAAAAAGATACTTACCAAATAAGGCGCATATCTCTCTCGCTGTCAATAGTCGGACTAAATTGGTAACAGGACAGTCCGACAACTGGTTTGAGCGGGGTGGGCCCGGGAGAAGGGAGAAAAGATCTGTTATGGCTGCCGATGTGAGAGGGACATGCGGATGGAGAGCCATGGTGACTGAAACGTTTGGATTAACGATCATAGATGCGGAATGGCGGCCGGGGACTGTGGACGGGGCTAGACGTCTTAAGACGGTCCGTTGTGCTTCGTCGTGCCTACGGGGGGTGGGCGGGAGAGATGACGGTGAGTCAGTGAGATTCTAATGACCGATTCCAGATTAACAGCTGGTGCTAGATTGTGGGTGCAAGTTAGTAAGCCTTGCACGTTATAAATATGCAGATCGTCGAGGCGGTCGATGCTGTTCATGCTAGAGCACCAAAGTTTGAGGAATTCTCGAACCTTCTTGTTGTTAGGCCCAACGATCACTAGAGTAAAGTCTCAAGTGAGGCGGCAATCACACTCAAGCGCGTGCGCAAACGAGTAAGAAGGGGTTATTTTGCCAAACAGCGAGCTTATATTTGTTAATGCGAACCCCTGGACGCCGACCTGCATGGCCAACGTAAACACGAGGGCACTTGGTGCCGGAATGTGGTGAATCACATTGGGTAGTTATTCTTTGGATATAGAGTTGTGCCTAGGAATGAGCAGGTTTGTGAGCGATATAGATGCCAACGCGACTTGATTGTCGGGAGAGTGATTAAGTTAGTCCTTGCATGAAAGGTAGGGAAGGGAATTTCTGTGACACTATCTATTGATTAGCACTGAACTTTGTAGTTGGCCATGGTGACTGAGACAATTTTTCACAAGGCTGGTCGTGTATCCATTGGACCGGGAGATTACCATCGGAGAAAATGGAGACCATAAGGGCTATTTCTTGCTTATTAGCCGATATCAGCCAGCCATACCCAACTCCGGATTTCGCATCCACGGAGGTGCGAAGCCGCGATCTGTGGGTTGATAGGCCAAAGCCCTAACCAATCAACCATAGGTTCATTGTCCTGCTTTCCAGAAAGTATTGGAGTTTTACTCGCGAATTTTCGAACTGGCAATACCAACCCGTTGTCTGATTAAATGAAAAACACGGCAGAATGTGAGATTGTCATATTAGAGTAGTTAGCGCAACAGGACTGGCAGTAATTGACAGACCATTGGCATGTGAACGTGTAAACAGGAGGTTGACCCTGCTCGAGGAAGGAGGATGGCAAATTAGTTGGATTAGGGGCAGCTGGAGTAGTGGTCACTGATGCCGGAAGGGGTGAAGGACAGTGGACAGTGCTCGCAGAGCTTCGAAATTGGCGTCACGGTCAACATGACGGTGGATACTGCCACATTGGAAAATCAAGCCTCGGAACATTATCCTGCGTGTTTTGCGTTGGTCATGGCCATGACCTCCATGTCATTACAATTTAATCGATGACCACGCTATAGCTCATGCGAAGACCGGACATCGAATTGAATGGCCTACATAAGCGCAGGGGCCATTGACACACGGAATGCGACAAATAAGGCTTGTTTGTTGAGCTCTGAGGATTGGATCTTTTATTCGAGATAGCAATCCAGGCAGTGAGGATGCCAGCTTACGGGCAATTGGAAGCACAAAGTGGTTTAGCTACCGGATTGTTAGATCAGAGTTAACCCCGTAGAGTAGGTGAGGAATGGAAATTTTTAAATTAGTTCTTCGTTGGGATGCAGCCTGGCAGTTTTGAAACAGTTCTTTGCAAAAATGACTGACTATTCATTAGATTGAAACCTTAGATCTGGCTAAGCTACATCGAACCCAGTAGATAGTCACTCCTGCAATAACAAAAGGCCCGGTAAACAGAGTTAAAAAACAGTATTTTATCAACTTCCGAGTGTTTTACTAATTCAGAATGATTTCAACATTTTTTCATACACCATTACTCCTCCTGTGGCCAGTGTACTGAATGAGCGTTGAAAGTTGTGAATTTGTGCACAATCATTGAACTCGTAAATTGTGCTCATGCAGGCGGTTGATAATTTTGTTCGGTTATCCCAACCTACTTGCAGTCCCAATCATTGAAACTGCATTTTGTAGACCACTGTTGTGGTTTTGGCAAGAGGCAGCATGTACACGGGGTAGACGAAACGGCGTCAAAATGAGGCATGCAGTCTATCGTGTTAGCCGACCCAGCGGCCTATGGGTATTGAGACAGAGCCTCGGACACCCCTTCAACTCAGAGCATGACTCCCCAGTTTTGGGTTGCTCTTTCCTTGAACACCTACTTGCTTTTCTTGAAAAGTTTGCTTTTATATTCACCGGTTCTGAAGAGTTCATGAAAGTATAATCAGTCAGTAAGCTTGTATTCGGCAATATTCTTCAGTTCTGTCAGCTAGTGCTGACAAATCTGCATTCATAAGAGGGACGGTGATGCCTGTTGAAGTGTGGTATTTGGTTTCCTTAACGCTCTCTCATATATTAAAGTTCTGTGATCTGCCTGTTGCCCATAACGATAGGGAGGATTCCCCTTGTATCGTTAATTGAATAGTCGAGTAAACGGAGTTCAGTACTTCCTTGGGGTGCTCAACGTACGTTACATCGACGACAAACAAAAGTGCCACTGGTACAACCAACCTGGGAACTTATTTGATATTTTTGGAACACCTAGTGCTTTACCTGTTGAAGGACCAAATAAAAAATGAAATCTTCGAGAGTCGGGTTTGCAAGAGTGCGTTCGGATTTCAAGGGTTTATGTATCACGTGGTAGCGCTCACAACCAAGGCTTACATTATCAAGTGTCAAAAGTTGTGAAATACAAATGAGTAGGGAAACAGCATCAAAGGATATCATGGATTTTTGGGTTCTTACTTCTATAATATTTTTATATGCAATTGGTTGGCTGACTGAAGCTTATTTTACTGACTAGGCCTCGACCGAAAATGAATACGACTGATCACTAATTTTACCAAACAAAACTTTGAACGGTCACGTAGAAAGATGAAAGGCCTAAGCTTGAATGAATGCCCTCAAAAGACCTTACAAACCTGTGAAAGCAGTCGGTGAATTTTCATATACAGCCAGTCACTGGGTGTGAATCGTTAGTAATTAGAGTAACAAGGCTTCTGTTTCTTTAGATACCCAGATAATTCTTATCAAAAGCTGAACATGCTTGACGTAATTGTCCGTCATCGGGAAAGCCTCAAAGACACGGATGCCTCGGCCGCATATCGGTTGATATCTTCGGGTTAATTTACTGTTGATTTCATACGCTTCCGCTATTTAATTTGTAATTTGCTTGAGATTGATCTCCTTTATATTTATATTAATCATCAGTTGCAGTGTTCAGATTTCCAGTGTGATAGATTTCTAAATATTATTAGTTTCGAGGAACAAATAACCCACTGTACTGGCGTTATGAAGATCCTCCTAAGCGCATTATTGCCAAAAAAATGAGTTTTTGAAAGCGACCAGAATTTTAAGTGCTTTACAGAGCTAGTCGGTCTTAAAACAAATGCAAGAGAAAAAAAGAAATATCACCATGGCTAATTACTCCAGCAAGATATTTGAAATTTTGTTTGATTTTGTGCCTTTAAAACTTTAGCAGTGTTGAGTCAGCAAATCTATTCAAGATGTAAGTGTTCGACAAAGGTTTTTCCTGCAAGGAATTTCCTCTTCTTACATCCTCATCCAGAGCTCTAACTTTTTCAACCCAATTTTAACCTTTTGTCTTAACTTTTGCATAAGGAACATCTCCATCAGAATTGTCATCACTTATATTTATATCAGTGAAAATTGTCCTAGTCTTTTTAAGCCGACTGCTTCATTAAAGGTTGAATAAGGACATTGAGAAAGGGCCACGCTAAAACTTTAGTTGTGGCTTTGTGTATGCCCCCTGGCTGATCATCAAATATTTATTCAAATAAAACTGATCAATTATGCTTACTTTATGCTATTCAGTAAAAGAAATTAATAACTGATAACTGGGCTAGTACAAATGAGAAATAAGGATAGGATAATATATTCTGTCATATAATACTTATAAAACTGGCCTTTATTTAAAAGCACTCCAACCTTAAGTTGAAGGACATCAAGAATTACTCTTTAAGAGGTAGATGCGCAGTCGGTATGCAGGACCTCCTGCAAGCAAAGTGTTAATGACCGAATCAAGAATTACAGAGGCGGATAAACAGTAAAGAGGGATGGGTGAAACAGGTGTTGTTTCCGATTATCACTATCTCCTCTAAAATATTAAAATCAAGCTAATTATTGCACGCTCGAATTGAAATATTCACAGACACACTATAAAAAAGAGGCTTAAAGTTGAGGATTGATCGATAAATTTTCACCAATCCTGGATCAAGGTACAGATGGTGCCCAGCCGCCCGACAGTTTCTTTCGACATAAATCGAATACATACTCATGTATGACTTGGCAAAAATGATGTCTTTGCTCTGGCGTAAACATGAAAAAGTCATGGGATGTTGATGGCCTTAAAACGACGGAAAAAGACTATGATCTGGAGATCCGACACCGGACGTTGTATATATGAACACGCAAGTGCAAAATAAAGTATTTCGGAATAAATTCTCATAACAAGAACTTCATTTCTGCTGATTTATTCCGATATAATTTACTTCTTATTCTTCTATTTGCATGACTCAAACGCAGCATTTGACATTCCACCCAGCGTATTATCACCTGTTGCTTGATTTATTATGTTTAATCCCCGACGCTTATTAGAGTAGAAACCACCAAAACTTAGAATGCAGACAGAAAAGCTAAAATAAATAATGTCAGATATAATTGTTTTAACATAACCGGAAGTTTCCAGGGAGTTATGAGAATTCTTTCAGTCACACCAGAACGGGAAGTACGTTTTGCGGAATTCCATCAAACGTTTGCAGATTTGCCGTATACAACCAAGCAATATACTCAAAGGCAACAAAATATTGTATAGATATTGAAAGAGTAGGACTATTGTGAAGAATGTTTACAACTTAAGTTGATTTAAGAGAATTTCCTGGACATGCCTTAAACGCACTGTGTAGTAAATTCTAGGCGTTCATTTGTTTAAAAGCGATAACCAGGCTACCATATAATTTTGAAAACGCCTCTCCTTAAGTGGACAACATGTCTCAAAACAAATCTTTTGCCGGAAAGCCTCAATAACGACGCAGATCAAAAGAACCCGAATAAGAAAGAACTGCTTTGTTTTCAAAACAAATTTCCGAAAAATGACACTTTTGCTTGCACCACTTTTGATAATTTAAATTTGTCCTTATAATCCAAAAAAACTTAAATTTTTCAAAACCAAACGGCAAACAAAAAGCACATAGGCAATCAAACTTTTAAAAACATCTTTGCATCCATTCAAACTAAAATTAAAATGTGGCAATTTCTATTTAGTGAACATGGTTTTGCATTTTATATCAATATCGGATTCCATAGTTTCCGTAAATTTAAAAAAATGAGCCAGTTTGTATGAAACTGTCCGTGGACCAACGGAACTCATGAGCATCGTACAACCATTACAAAAAAAAAATCGGAGGCACCATAAACGAGTATATAATTCTGATATAGCTCAGTTACGTTTGCACTAATAATCAAAACCAAAATATGGGGAAAAAAAGATTTGCGTCTGCTTTTGATGGCAAAGAAGTGAAGATAGAGCAAGAGAAGTTAAAATTCGGTCGGTATTTTTCCCATAAATCGTACTTGGTTGTCAGTACACCGTTCAAATAGTTCTACCCGAATCAAGCAAAAAGCATCAATTTCATTGGTGCATTATCTGCTTATTTTTTTGAAAGTCCCATTCCATGATCGCACTAAGATGTGTGAAAAAGATTGGACGCCAGACGACAGCAGTCAATAAGAAACACAATTTCTCAAGTTTTACCACTTCGCAAAATCCATACCGACAGGAGAATGCTCACGATGGTGCTTAATCTGTCACGGCTAGCTTCGGCCATTCAATTTCTTTGAACTCAAGTGAAACCGTCACTGTGGTGAACTTTTGTTACAGGCTAGGTGAACGATGGACTAAAAAAGCCAGCATTGATCAATCGCAGCATACTTGTTCTTTTGCATGTCAGTGCCTTATCTGGAAATGTTTAGGCGCTTCTAAGTTAGATAAATTATTAAGACTGCAAAACTACCCCACCGAAGCTTTTACTTACTCATTCATTTACCGCTTATAAATTCTTCAAACTTCTTGTTAAATCAATTTTGGGAAAAGAATGTTAATGAGCATATAACATTGGAAAAATGCTTGGGTTTGCGATAGAAAATCAACATTGACACAAAAATAGATCCCTCCATGTGACAGGTAGCCTTGTTACAAATTTCAGAGTTAACGCTTATTTCAGTGTCCTTACCCCACCTCCCAACTCTAGAGATAAGCTCTACCCTAAACTGCTTTAGAATTTAGTGGAAGATCACTCAGAGGTGCGTATTGCCATATTTAATCAAATTCTGAATGTTATTTTTGACCACGAAATCGCAAAAACATTGATCACAAGTTGTAGTGATTAATTGAGCACGATTGATTCCGCCAGCTTCAAGGGAGGCCTCCAGGTTTTTATACTATATGGCAGTCTTGTATGCATTTGAAGTAAAGCATCTCGTCTCAGAAGGTAAGCCTTCAATAACAAAGTCCGTCTAATGAAATGTGAAATCCTGCTAAGCATTATACTATTAGAGGCTGCTAAACTCTCATTTTTTAAGTATACCAAATAAATATCGGAAATAAAACACTGCGCGGTCCTTCTTGTTTGGATTTTAAAATAAAATAATGAAAGTTTTTTTGATACTTACACAACATTCTATGCAGGCAAAACAATAAAATAAAGCGCAATCTTAAGAGATACGTCCTATAGCTAAAGAGATTCAGGTTAGTTGGCAATCACCAGTATATTCATCAATAGTTTCAATGCGTTTTACATCAGCCTAGTCGAAGGCTTCTACGACTGTGTAGATGTAAGCACCATTAAATTGACGTTTCTTCTGTTTCTGCGCTCATAGGTACTTCAGTATCTCGTTATACATATGCATATATACATAATAACGTAACCGAAAAAGGCAAAGGAGACTGGAATGATCAATTCGGGCTTATTAGCCATCATAAGCCAGCCATACCCAACCCCAGGCGTTGCGGCGCTCGAGGCTCGAACTCGCGAACTGGCACTCACTGATCAGTTATTTTGCTTATATCATTAGCCGCCATGCAGCTGCTGGCGATACTTGAGTGTACGCCTCACGGCACAATGAGATGAGTGAGCCATGTAACCGATCGTTGAGCTCCTACTTACCATATTTAATATTTCCGATCGTAAGCTGCAAGACAACCAGCTCGTGGCGCAGTGGGTAGAGCTTTGGACTTCTAAACAACAGGTCGCGATTTCGAGCTTCGGGCGCTGCCGAGCCTGAGGTTGTGTATGGCTGGCTGATAACGGCTAATAAGCCGGAAATGGCCATTCCAATCTCCCTTGTCTTTGTCAGTCATGCCATTCTGCCTATATCATAAGGCGCTTCGCGCCTGCGGGCCCAGCTCGAGAGTGATCCTCAAGGTATGACGGGACTAGTGGCGAGGCTGGTGGACAAACTATCGGGGCAGTTTGATTCACACCATAGGATTTGGCATGACTGGAAGACTGAGAATCAGGGCTGCACTGGCTAATTTTTTATAGGGAGGCTCTCATGCCATTCTCACTTTAGCGATATGCATGCAATTTTCATTGTGTGCAGTTGGCACCAGCTCATGTATGGCGTGCGTAGACGGGCCGTTTTGCTGCATCAGACACTGCGTTCGCATTCATCTCCAGTTGTAGTAACGTTTTCTTGTCTTTGGAGCAGGAAAAGGGGAGAGCAGTGTATGCAGCGCAGCCTTAGGTTGTGTATGGCTGGCTGATAACGGCTAATAAACCGGAAATGGCCATTCAAGTCTCCCTTGTCTTTGTCGGTCATGTTATTCTGCCTATGTACTTAGCTGCCTTACGGCTGCTGGCGGGGCTTGAGAGTTAGCCCCAAGGCACAACGGGACGAGTGAGTCCTGTAACCGATCGGTGAGCGCCCCATTACCAATATATATATATATATATATATATGAGAAGAAGAGGCGATCACGGGAACCATGGTTTTATTGTCCTGACGTTTCAAAATCAAACAAGATTTCATCGTCGGTGGTAAATTTTGTATCATTATGCACAATTTGCCTGTTCTATCACCACTCCGTTTGGTACACGTCATACAGTAAATGGCCTAAATCATGAAATGTCAAGATCTAAATTTGAGGTTGTAGTATGGGACAGGTTTAATTGGTGTTATTTTTGCATGACGAATGAAAATCAATGCGCAGATAGCTGTTTACTAATGTGGAGTTTCCTTTTTGTCTGTTTAGTTAAAGGGAAAACGGGGTCAAACAGAGCCCAATCCGGCGTTTCTTGCTATCCAACATTTTTCCTAGGCTGTTGAAGCCTGCGGATAAAAACATTGGTATAAGCCGGAACAATTTTAAATATATTACTTCAGAGAACGGAAAATTTGCTTTTTTGGTCAAGAAAAGCAGGTATGCGGAATCACATTGTTATCGGGAAAAATGGACAGATTTAGTTTAGCAAATTCAATTTTGCAAATATGTGATGTTATGTACCAAAAACGTGGTAAAAAATTTGTTTTACAGTACTTTGTTTTACCACACCGATAAATGGGAACGTAAACATGCATAAATATGCAAAGCCATGGCATGCCGTCACTTTTCGCTGTTAATGCATACGCGAAAGATGTTCAGACCATTTCTGTCTATTATTGACCATGAACGAATACGGCAACTTGAAACGGAAGGAACAGAAGACTGGCCGAAGTTTTGGTATATATTCGACCAATCTGTTGCGCATCTAAAATCTTAGAACGGGAGCGAAAAGTAAATAACTAAAACAAAAAATTCTCCAATATAATGAGATAATCAAGGTCTTTCATTTTCAGCACATATTGTATCCCTTAATGTCAGCGAAGGCAAAAAACCGGTCAAATGGCTTCATTTTTTACTTGAATTGATCTTAGAAAAAGGTAAAGCACGCAGATATTCAACGATAAAATATTGAAACAGAGCGCTTTTCAGAGATGTGAGTTATAAAAAAAGGTGAGGAAACCTGATCTTAGATAAAGTAACGGACAAATTGTGTTGTGGGATTTTTTGTCCCGGCAACGAGTTTTCATGTTTGAGTACATCTTCAACTGAGACCCAATCGGCCATCTGCATTAGAAGGAATATCTCAAAACTCACAAATGCGGGAACCATTATTAACGAGATAAGAATTTACTTGGGCAGATCGGTATGCATTTTGTAATGCTTATTTGACTTAAGAATTGAATTAAATTTAAGTCTGTTTTTTTTTTGAAGGATGCAAAAGGCCAGATTTTGTGCGGACGTCTCGGGATATCCAGAGAAATCTGCTAAGCTTGTACATATCACATTTCAAAATCCCTTGTTTGTGTGCGCTGTGATAAAAAAAGTAAAAACAAGCAACTTTTAAATTAAAATTCTTTTGGAATCGGAAGTGGTGGTCTCTGACAGCCATCGCTCTCCAATCTTGTATGGCAAATTCAGTTTTTGGTCGCACAAAGAGCCCGATGACCTTATTAAAGCACCCCTTGCTGAACTTTGCAAACACTCGCTGAATTAGATAAAAGCATGAAATTGCGGATTTTACTAGTTTTCAGCAATGGAACGATGGCTTCAGCGAGGGCGTGAACGTGGACTGAGACAGCAATGTATAAACTGGCATATACCTTCCCCTGATGAATGGTCGGTACTCTAAAGTTTTATAACTTTCGTGGATGCGCGGTGGATAATCTGGGCGCTACAAAGGTTGCTGGGTGACTTTAGTGACTGTTCATCTGTTAGGTCATGAAACGCAACTTTCATAGGCGAATTTCTCCAATAACATAACTACCGTACCTGATTAATCATTATAGGTTTTCAAAATTGCTTTGATATATATATATATATATATATATATATATATATATATATATATATATATATATTTGATGAGTTCGGCCATCAGTGCGTGCTTACATGGAAAACCTGCAATGGTATTTTTTGACCAAATGGAGTCTTACCACCGTGTTCACAGGTCTTAGACTGTTATTTTCAGTGGCCTAAACGGTGCCAAAATGCATTTTCAAATCGGAAAAATGCTACCTTAGATTTCAAATGCAAGCACGCACGAAGAACAAGTTCAAGGGGATGGACACGCGACTTGTCAAAATACGGCGCCGCAATTCGAGTTCAATGGGGCAGGTGAAAAGAAGAAGACTTAATCACTCAAACACAGTAACGGATACAAAAATTGTCAGCACAAGGATCAAGGCATTGAGGTTGTGCTGTTGGTTCGCTACCGCATGCCTTGGAAAAGTAAGAACGCCTGCGTTCAGTGCAGAGGTTTGCATGTTTTCTGATGAGCATTTGATCGGACTGGATCCTAGACGTTAAGTGCTACTCAAAACAACCTTGCCGCTCTCTTTTCAGACCTTATCTTCAAGACTGTGGATAATTAGCGTTCTGCTATCGTTTTAAACTGAACAGAAAAAACAAGCAACATATGAACCCTCGATAGAGAATAGCCAATTTCATATTCCACGTGCAACCAAACCCGTATAAACGCAGATACGCGAAATTGTGCGAAGAGGCTAGCGATGGAAAACTCAAATGCACTATTGCCGACTACTCGACGCATAAAATAGAGCACGCAAAAGGACCATGGCCAGGTTCAATAGTTTCCCGAAGGTTCACAAAGAGGCCTCTCCGCTCCGTGCTGTCGCATTGTCAATGTGTGTTTTGCTCTTTTAAATACCTGCCCCCTGACACCGACACCACAATCGACTCGTCAAAATAAATCTTGGAAAAACCTATAGAACCCTTTGTTCTCCAAAATGACCTTATGGGTTCTGTTCATGTGACATTTCTCCCTACAGATTCCATCAATCGAGAAAGTAGAATAACGCCTGCAAAGCAAAAAAGACGAAAGAAAGAATAGTCGCGGGCAAACTGAAACCGTCAAAATCGTGAGGTTTTGCCACATAATGTATTTCAACTTCGATGAACCAATCAAAAGAATAACACTGCTGACCTGGGCTTAAAGGCTAGCAACTTACTTACTGCAAACCAAATACGTGACATAGAACTATGGTCAAAGGAAAATTAGAGCCAGGTTTTTTAAACAATCAAACAAAACTGGTAGTTTATTGAGCTAAAATATATGGAGGGGAAACGAAGTTCCGTTCAAGTTGACATCATAGGTTATCCGTAGTCAGGTTTGCGTCTGTTCAGCAGGCTTCTTTCGACATTTAGGTTGATCAACTTCTGCCTGTTCGCCAAAAAAAAAAACTGCTAATGGAGGAATTAGGACGTAGACTACATTTTATGATGGAAGTTTTTCTAAAGCTATATCTGCCAACGGTGTATTTCTTATCCTCTCGTGTCTTTGAACTGATACGCTTTTCTTCATGCAGCCTGACAGATCCTTACATAAAGTGTATTTATTTGTGTATCTGAAAAACGTTGCAGACAGAAAAGAGGGGGATCGCAATAACTACTTCGGAGTTCTTTTCCTGTGAGTGCTGCTCACAAATACACAAGCCGCAAAAGCTGGAGTGAGTAACTCGGGCTCAGCTTTTCGTTAAACAAAAAGTTCTCGCATGTGAGATATCGGCCTTTGTGTTGTTAACAGGCAACGACTCACCTCAAGCAAACATTAAATCAAAATATGCACAGCGTGAGGGTATGTGAATGCACTAATTGTGACAGATTTTCTTGAAGTCGCTTTCATGTAGCTACTACCTAATAGACGTTACTGAAAACAAAAGTAGTATAGGAATGGCTATTCCAACTCACTTGTCAGTGATTGCCGAAAAACCCGTTTGAATCAAAGAGCAGATTCAACGAGGGTACTGTTTCTGCACTTCTTGGAATAAGATTCATCACGATAAGGAGTGCGTATTGGTGTGACTCAGGGCTGGAACAGTAAATTGGAGAATGTCAAATAATCCATCTGATGACCTTCATTGCCGACGAAACAGGAAAACATAAAAGAAACCAGCTTAGTGGCTTTCCGAGAAATTCCAGGAAAATGATTTTTAGAATGAGGGGTCGAGTAAATGTTAGTGGTCGTTTTTCATTTGAGTTTAAGGTCAAGATTGAAGTAAATGTCAGGAAGAGTCAAAAAGGTTAATGTTTTTATCGTGTTAATTTTTGGATTTCGGGTAAGAGTCGGGCTAGGTTCAAAATTTAGGTGACAGTTTAGTTTTATGCTGAGGTCAGTGTTAGCGTGAAGACACGTGTATATTTTTCCCTTCTGAAGTTTACTGTAAGATAACCTCTTTTTAGTTGGCGTGGCAGTTCCTATTCTGTGTCCTGTTTCCGTGGTCATACAAGACACCCCTACCACCTCTTTCGATATAAGCAGAGCATAACTTTAACAAGGAGTGAAGGAGTATTATGTAACAACTTTGTATCCCCATGCCCTGTTTAGGCGGTTACACAAGGCATCCATTCCCCTTATTCATTTGCAGTTATCGATGATGATGTCCACGTAAACAGATATCCCCATTTAATGAGCCTGAAGGCCAATGTTATCTACTCAGCACACGCTTGCATCGACATTATTTTTTTATTCCTATGGTAAGCCCTTATGGGACGAGAATATGACCTGGCTATCCAAGGATACTGCCAGTTAATGAAACTAGGCTAATACAGTGGGTCTCCTCCTATCGCAGGTGATACCCAAACAACAGTTGTTATCCTATCTTGTGAAGTGTCACACGTAGTTCTGAAATGTGTTTTATACTAAAAACACTAACTTGAAACGCATCGCAACATTGATTAGATGGCAGTAGCATTTGCAGTTATTTCACTTATTTCAGAATGACGGCTTTGAAATGTAGGATTTTAATTAAGAAACCATCTCGCATTCATTTATGTCTTTAGAAGATGCCATATGGGGCACTTAAAATCTTACAACGGATAAGAATCGTCTTGTTTACTTTTAAAGGATTATTGCTTTATGGTGAGTTACCATGTTATTTTAATAAATGTTTATGGATATTTATAATTCCGAAACTAGAAACATTTTTAAGTGGAAAAGTTTAATATTTGAAACGTTCTATGGGCTATTTCAAAAAGAGCGTCCTTACAGTTGAAATGGCGCCGAAACATTATTTAAAATGCGTACTTCCTCCGCAGTCCTTATATATTAGCATGGAGAATATGAAGGCAAAGGGGGTATAAACGGAGGCTGTCCTTTGGAGGTGACTTTACGGTGTAAAGAATTAACTAAGTGGACTCCTAATATGGATTATCACCAAAAACACCTTTCAGAATTCTGGTTTGATCCTTAGCACAGTACCACTGAAGTAACTGCAGTTACATTTCCCTATAAGAAGAGTAATGTTGTGATTTGTCCTAAAAATCAGACAATCTACAGTAAGGATTGGGAAAGATGTGGAATTTATTCTTGGATTAATTCGTTTTTTATAAGCAAACGACAAATGCTGACTTTTTTCGATTGAATTCGTTAAATTGAAAAGGGGATTCGTTGGCCGTGTGCACAACAGCACGCCAATCTGATGCTGCCATTTAGGGCACATAAAATCGTACATCGGATATGAACCAGCTTGTGCATATAAAGGAATTGTAGCTATACGGTGAGATACGAAGTTATTTTAGTACATTTTTATGAATTTTTAAAATGTTTAGCGTGAAATGTTTCTTATATAAAACGTCGATCGACTATATCAAAGAAAGCGTACCTGAAGGTGTAATGGCACCAAACCAGTATTTAGAAATACATACTATAAACCCATTCGTTTATTAAAGAAGGTAGAATATGCAGGTAGCTTAAAGGTGGTATCGTCAAAGGCCGTATGATGGACGTGACTGGGATTATGTTGAATGGTAAAGTATTAACTAAATGGACACGCAATATAAAGTTCCACCGTTACTCACATTCCGATTTCTGGTTAGATGCTTAGCACAGTACAACTGTAGTTTATAAGGTTGTTCCTCCCTGTAAGAAGCTGAATGTTGAGATTTATCCTAAAAATCAGACAATCTAAAGTAACGATTCGGAAAGATGACGAATACATTCTCTAACTCTATAGTTTATTTCTCAGTGAACGACACAATGCCTACTTTTTAGTTTGAATTTGTTAAATTAAAATATGATTCGTTGACCATGCGCATGACAGCATGCCCAACGGAAAGAGGCCATGCAGGGCACATAAATACTGACATCGGATATAAACCGTCTTGTGTACTTTAAAATTATTGTTGCTATACGGTGAGATACGAAGCTATTTAAGTAGAATTTTACGTAAATTAATAATTCATCAACTAAAAGCTATTTAAATGTTTAGTTTAATTTTGTAAACAGAACGATAGTTTTTTCGAAAAACGCACTTAGCGTTTTAATCGAGTTAACTGTAGGTTGTAGGGTTAGAGTAGGGCTAGGTTTTAAAGTAAGATGACAGTTAAGTTTTATGCTGAGGTCAATGTTGGTGTAAAGACAAGGGGATATTTGCCCCTTCTGAAGTTTAACATAAACCCACCTATTTTAAGCTCGTGTGGCGGTTCCTGTGCAAGGCATCTGTAGCCATCGGTCATAATTTCCCTTCTCTGACCCAAGACCAAATCGTCCATTTGGACTTGCTGATAGTTCTGCGCTAGACGATGGCTCAGGAAGATATCTGATGTCATGCGAAGCCATTATTTCATCCCAAATATGGGATGTTAGCGTAAAGTTACGTAAATATTTGGTTTAACTGGTACTGCCACATTAGATGACGTTTACGAGGGAAAATATGTTATGTCCGTGGAAACTGACTTCTTTTTTTGTACAAGGAAAGGCAGCGCATTTTTAATGCTGTACCAATTGCGCAACCATCACTGAAACAGAGCACGACTCATATAGTTGTTACCCCATGTTAGAATTTTGCTCTTGGTGAATTTGGTGCGACAAAATCTCGCCAACTGAGCCAGAGTTTATGAGTTTATACCCTTCATCCTCGCTATCATCGAATTTTAAACCATCCATTTCAGGGAAAATTTTCCCCATATTCAGACGTAACTGTTATGTTATTGACCATGTCCGGTAATCGTCTCCACCGTTTTCTACAAAGGCAGTAGGTATCTTATGCTTATAACCTACTTAGCATCTGGTTGATGCCTTCGAGCTAGGTGAAACCACAATTAGAATTGCTGTGAAAAGACTTCAACAATATTCCTGACGTGTGAACACCAACCAAAATATTTGGCCTGTGGGATTATTTCTCTCTATTCGCTTGTTCATGCATATGTTGACTGAATTGCGGGGGCAACTGTTTGCTCCGAGGACCCGTAGAAGCTCTTACCAGTTGGCAGCCTCGTTTTCCTGTTCATAAGTGTGCCTCTTGACAGGCTAATAATGCCCACCTACACAAATACGCTTGTAAGTGATGAATAGTTTGCCACTGAAGCTGTAGCACATAGCTCTCCCACTCCCGTGTGTTTTTATGGGTTCCCAGTTGTTGAAGCAGGGGAGGCAAAAAAATGCTGGTCAGTTTCTTTTCTATTCATCGTCAAGGTTATGTCCACAGGACAACGTTGAGATGGTTTACTGAAGATTAGCTTCGGAGATCGCCCAATGACGCGGAAGGCAAAAGTGAAGGGTCTAAGAAGTGCTTGTGCGCAGAGCACTACAATTATCAGGATAAATTCCAAAAGACATAAGGCACCAGAATGAGGGGTTTATCTTGCACAGAACCCAGAGTTTCTGTCCCAGGAGGGAGTGCCCATCGGCAAAGTCAGGGCTAGAGTTGACTGCGTCCAGTAATACCTGTGGCAGAAGTAGACAGGGGTGGCAGCTGGCTACATTAGCCTGTGCAGAAAGAAAAGGGTTGTCCCATGGGTTTGTGTGTTGTATTCCCCGAGGGCTGTCGTGTCTAATGGCCCATGCTGCCTCAATCAAGAGGTGGGATGTTCTAGTGGCGCATAGGCAGTCACGACTAGGTGGAGGCACGTGTGTGCGTGCGTGGAAGTCGGTCAAGTGTCTGTAAGTCAGCGAGTCTGAAACTGCTCGGTACGAAGTTGCACCACCTTGAGGCAGCGGGCCATGAACGAGGACGCCTGACCTAGCAATGCTGATGGTCGACCACAACATACCAAGTCCAGAATTGTGGTCGGCAGTTTCCGACGTTCAACGACTCCAACCGTGGCAGAATAGCCTCAAGACTGTGTCCCGAAGTCAGTAAACCAAGGATCTAGGAGGCTACAGGAAAGAAGTCGTATCAACTCAGAGAGTTTAAGAAACACAGCATAGTCAGGTAGGGTTTGACAAGTGCCACCGTTGTAAAACGGAGTCTACGTATTATTCACTCCATTAAGGTGTGTTTTGGGTGAGCAGGCAGAATTTCGATCGAAGTTTGACTTTATTAAATGGTATAAGAAACCTGTTGGACGGGTGCTACTTTGCCAAGGGTTAACCTATAAAATGACCTACTACAGAGCTCCAAACCTACCCAGATATTTAAACCCTATATATCCCTTTTATTGTTATGGTTTTTTTTAAAATCTGGTTCTAATATTCATTCGCCTCCGAGCACGAATTTGCTTACGTTGAAGCCACACTCAGTGCCGTTATTCCTTATTTGGTAAGGATGGCTTGGATGGCCGCCTAAACAAAACACAAAGAAAGAAACTGCCCAAAATATATGTGGCTTTCTACCAAATGCTACTGAAATGATGTTTAGAAGTAAGGTGGGGGTTAGACTTAAGTTAAGGGTTAGTTTTACATTTGAGGTTAAGCACAGGATTGGAGTTAGTGTCATGAAGAGTCAAAAGGTTAATGTTTTTATCGTTTAAAAAATGTAGGGTTCAGGGTTAAAGTTGGGCTAGGTTTAAAATTGAGGTGACAGTTTAGTTTTATGCAGAGGTCAGTGTCAGCGTAAAGGCACGGGTATTTTTTTTCCTTTCTGAAGTTTAACCGTAAGATCACCTATTTTAGGCTGGAGTGACAACTCCAATTCCATGTCCCTGTTTCCGTGGCTATACAAGACATCCTTAGTATGATGGAACATTTTCGTATCCCCGTGTCCTGTTTAGGTGTTCACGCAAGGCATCTGTTCCCCTTATTCATTTGCAGTTATCGATGATGATGTCAACTTAAACGGATATCACCATTAAATTAGCCTAAAAGGCCGATGTTATCTACTCAGCACACACTTGCATCGACATTATTTTTTTATATTCCTAGGGTTAGCTATACGGGACGAGAATATGACCTGGCTAACCAAGAATACTGCTAATTTATGAAACCAGGCTAATACAGTGGGTCTCCTCCTATCGCAGGTGATACCCAAACAACAGTAGTTGTCCTATCTTGGGAAGTGTCATACGTACTTCTGAAATGTTTTTTGCACTGAAAATATGTACTTGAAACGCATTGCAATATTAATAAGATCGGAGGACCGTCTTGGTTAATTTATAAGGATTGTTGCTAAATGGATATGCAATATGAAGTTCCACTGTTTATCACTTTCAGATTTCTGGTTAGGTGTTTAGCGTAGTACTACTGTAGCCTCTGTAGTTTTTCTTCCCTAAAAGATGCTGAATGTTTAGATTTTCCCTAAAAATCAGACAATCTACAGCAACGATTGGAAAGCTGATGAATATATTTTTAAATTAACAAGTTAATTTATATTTAGGTGTCAAAATGCGTACATTTATCGTTTGAATAGGTTTAATTTAAAAATAATTTAATGTACATGTGCATGACACCACGTAAACGGAAGATGCCATTTAGGGCACATTAAATCTTAAATCGGGTATGAAAAATATTGTATACTTTGAAATGATTGATGCTAAACGTTGAGGAATACGAAGATACTTTAGAAGTATTTTACGTATTTTTAAATTCCAAAACTACATACACTTTTACGTTAAAAGTTTTGTATTTTAAAGGAACGATAGACTGTTTCAAATAAAGCATACGTGTACCTGAAATGATACGAAAATTTAAGTAAGGAATGTTTACTATATATACAGTCTTCTTTTTGTGATTGATCTATGTTGGTATGTTGAGTGGTAAAGAATCAACTAAGTGATCTCGTTATATTGATTATCATCAAAAACTCTTTCAGATTTCGGATTCGATATTTAGCACAGTGCTATTTTAGCTTATGTATTTATTCTTTTCTATAATACACTGAATGTTGGGAGAGGTCTAACAGAGCAGACAAACTACTGCAATGATTTGGAAAGCTGACGAATATATTCGTTAACTCTCTAGTTTATTTTTAAGGAAACGATACAATACCTTTTTTTCTTTAGAATTTATTAAATTAAAAAAAGTATCCTTAGCCATATGTACGACAGTACGTCAACCTAGGGACGTCATATAGGCCAGTTTAAATCCCTCGTCGGATATGAACAGTCTTCTGTACTTCAAAAAGATTGTTGCCATATGGTGAGATGGAATATTCTTTTAGTAAATTTTGCGGATTTTAATTATTCCATACGAACAAAAATATTCAGACAAAAGGTATCATATTTAAAAAGTATGACAGACTATTTCGAATAAAGCGAACTTGGAGTTGCAACGACACCGAAACGTCGCGATTATGTTGAATGGTAAAGAAGTAACTAAGTAACTGCAGATCGGGTATTTATTCAAACAGGAATAGGCGCACA
>WEDG01011177.1:0-55063 GCA_017591395.1 Schistocephalus solidus
TATTTATGTTCATCGCACTCAGCTTTTGAGGGCTAACGTGGTTGAGTAATTTAAATCGCATAACATTTGAAGGTTTTGTTAACTTTTAATGCAACATACAAGCATGACACGAAGGAAGGTAATTCAATGTTACTTAAAATGTGAATAAATAAAGCGGACGTGCAAGGAGATTTGCTGTATCACAATCTTGCATTTGATTTACATGCAATACTTTACACTTTCCGTCAGCCTCTCAAAGGAATGTTGACAACCAGACTAAACCCAAATTGCGAGAACTGAATAGTTTGCTACAGTTCATCCTTGTCCGAACATGATAATGTAAGGCCTTGGCAACTTGATCACATATTTAAAATAATAATATGCAAAAAAACATTCGTGTATCTTCAAAATATACCGTAAATTTACTAATGGTGATATATTTATTTCCTTACCAACGTGGCAGGTAGGTTGCACCATTCGCGATAATTTAACTTTAGTGTTTGTCTGCAGTATATAACTTAAAATACAGTTTGCATTAGGTGAAATTCAGTGTTGACACAAAAATCAAGTTTCCCATAGATTATAAATCGTTCCCACAGTGCCTTGAAAATCTGTATGGGGGCATAGAATTTATTTGGGCTAAAGAAATAACGTGGGCATATCATAGTTCAGATTAGCAGTATTCCTACTGATTTCAAAATGATTAGTAGTCACTCGTTAATTCAGGCATATGTAAATAGATTGGTCGAAAACTTCATAAATATTGCTAATCTTCCGTTACGCACTGTGATTTTCGTCGCTGTCTTGTTATTTCTTACGTGCGCTGTTAATCTTACTATATATTAGAACCACAAAGAATATCAATTTTATTTAGACTGCCTTTTTGACATAGTTTTTAACCTCGGATACGTCTAGTCCGGTGAATAAACTAGTATTTAATCAAGAAAAGCTAGAGACTATAAGTAATGGATGCGCAGTGTCAATAGGGTTTGACGCGTTTAATACCAAGCAAAAGTGCTATCGATTTTTAGCGGTTGGCCCTCAGTTGTTTTGCGAATGAAGAAGCAGTACGTATTGCTTTATTCCCTTTGCCATACGCGCATTTGACAGGCCTTTTGTGACCGTCAAACCTGGCGTTTTAACAGTCGCAGATGGGATCCTCATTATTGAAAAGAATGTCATTTTACTCCGAGTATTTCGGGAATTAAATTAGTATTAGTCCATTAAACGTTTTAAGCACTGCGTGATTCTTCTTATTTGCGAGGGTTAGCTGTGCCCCACTGAAGCCGCTATATGGTTAATGCACGCAGTTTGTGAACATCGAACCTTAACCATTATTTACCTTTACGTTTATTTCAGCTCATCTTTTAACTGATACACGTAAGTTATAAACTCTTGTGAACATAATAATACAAGCTTTTGGAACGAATGCAGGTTTTCGTATTGGAGTACATAGGAGGAAGCGTAATCGCGTCATATTCAAATTCCCAACGATGCTGTCACTGAAGCAGCTTTTGCAAGTAGATCAGTCAAGCAATTCGTTGATCGAATTATTTACGATACTGTCCTTCGCCTTTTTGCTCATTGACCTTATTGCCAAAGATGTCTTCCTGTTTTACACACCGGGGCTGGCATCATCCCTTGAGGCATACGCCAGTATATCAGGGGTTCTATATCACAATTGCTTCAAAAGAACGCACCAAGCCTTACGTATAGAGAGAGACAGAAGTACGAAACTCGGAGATTGGAACTGTGCACGGTGCCATGTCCATTTTAACCCTTTGACTCTTGCGTAATCAGGTTAATTTATCATATTTTTCTCTACGATTGGAGCCATGTTTTTCTGCAGAAAAATTTTAATAATGCTTTCAAAATGAAGCGTATTCCTCTCCCCAAGCAACGTCGTATGATACGTTCTCGGGGTCACTTATTCGGACGCTAACAAAGGTAAACAGTATCACTATTGTTGTAACAAACTACACATCCTGCTTGTGACAACATCTGTTTCCAGAGATATGCGTTGTCATCGTGGAAACAACAAAGTTGAAACGCGTGGTTTGGCTCCAGGTTTCTCACCACTATGGCGAAAAAGCCGCTGCAATTTGTGATCCTACTAGATTATGGATTCCGCTAATTCTGAAAACTTCATGCAAAAGACAGGCAAAGAAAAGAGGAAGAATTTTTCACTAAAGAGGATTTCGATATGCTGTTTCGCCCAAACAGGTGACATTTCAATCAATTAATGTTCACCTGTATGTCCGGTCACAGGGTTTTAATTATCGCAAAATAAAATGACTGGTACCATGGTTTTTGACTTGCAAAAATTTAATGCCTGCCATTCTCTGGAGTGAGGTGACATAGCCGAGCATCACCAAACATGTGAATACACCACATATAAGGGGAAATTTATTGGACTGCTGCATAGGATAGACAAGGTGAGGTGGGCGTGATAAACCTTTCCTCCTCTGTTGCCTAAGTGAGAACTTCTAGAGTCCAAACCCTATTCAGCTAATCAAATGCTTAACCACTGAGCCATAGGGTGTTAGAGATTTCACTGAACATTCCCTGCATATGGAGTTAGTGATGTATCGTGCGTAGCACCGGCAGCTATTTTGACTTTGCCAGCCACATAAAAATAGGCGAAAGCAGAAGTATGCTAGGATGGCGACGCGAAAGTTAGGCGGGTACGGCGCAAAGTCTGTTTAGACGCCGGATGCACCCACCTCACGGGACGCACGAGGAACTTTTAGGTCAGGATCAAATCTGAGTGCAAGGCCTAAGCTTCCCCAGCGGATTGGTCCCTGGATTATCGTCTCCGATCCGCATTACCTTCAATACACTCTACTAGTCTAGTCCCCACAGAGAATCCGGATAAATTTCTTCTTCGAAGACCACCATACAGTCATACAGTTATAACTTTTCGTTCACCGTTGTTCTGCAGGACGATTTGTGGCTGTAATCAGTTCGGGGTTACACGATAATTTGTAACACGTCATAGTCCAGCAGGATGTCCATCATATGCTCCATGGAAGGGTGGTGCAGGGACGGTGACATGCGGGTGAATGTAGTTTTAAGTGATGAGTATCCTGGCACAGCATATACCGCACTCTCTCTCTGAACTTACCCGTCTGTGCCTGGTGTCAAGATGTAGTCAAGACGACCGGAGGGGCGGTTGGACGCAGATGAATCATCTCCCCTGGAGTCGGAGAGCGGGGTGCGGCATGAACCTGCACATACGCGTGCCCATGTTGGCCTCGCACACCCGCATGTTCGGCATTTGTTATGATACCATATCCCAAATAATAATAATAATAATAATGCATACCGCACCTGTATTTGGCCGCTGTTTTGGCCTAGCGCATCTACCACGCAGTCCGTTTTAGGGGACAAGGGGTCACACACAGGAGTAGAAACGCCATCGTGATAGAAATGCCCATCGCCAAACTCAGGGCACTCAAAGTTATTGGTAAGGGTTTAGAGCTAGGATAAATGCTAGTCTTGGGGTTATTACAGAGGAATATGTACCCTAGCTGGATGTTAGCGAAAAAGCACCCTTTTTACCTGGCAGCGAGCTCCTAGTTCCGTGTCTCATTTCATTCAATCCCTGTTCAAGCCGTTTCCGCTTATCGTGCAAGGTCCAAACTTTGTCGCGTCACGGACTTGGCATTCAATTCAAGCGCAGCTCTCTCTTGAGGCTCCTGGCTGTCCGAAAATCACGTTTTGCTAGAAAGTGTATGCATATGGCTACATTCACTGATTGCAAAAACCACCCACACTAGCCGAAGTGACCCTCCCTCAAAATCAGACGGAAGGCAGAAGATGGAGTAGGTATCCTGAAAAATTTAACAAATGTCATTCGAGCTTCTGTGGGACAAAGCTTAGGGACATATATGTCACCGCAAATGGAAAGCACATTGTAGGAGAACTGATAATGCAAATGAAACCCATAATTATATTTTCGTCCTCAGATGAAAATAATCCTACAGATCAAATAGCATCCAAACAAAGTAAACATAATGCCTCTTTTTCACCAGTCTGTAAGATTTCTCTGCAAGTCCGTCATTCTGCAAACACCATTGGACCCTTTCGATTTGTAGGAGCTGGGCTCTGTCAGGCAACATTTCTCGAAAATGATTGCGGTTGAATTCGAAGAAAACCTCTCCGTCATGTGATGCCCGATCAATGGAAAGATGTTTCAGTTTGAGTCGTCTACAAATGTAGTCATGTGCTCCAGCACAACCGTAGAATACATTGGACGCGCCGGTAGTGGCCTCAAGCTGCTCCCAGCGAAAGGCTATCATGACTCGCAAGAACTCATTGTAAAATCTGAAGCGTGAATTAGTGTTTAAGAGGAGAGTATTAGCCTCTTTGTTATTACAAATAGCAAAGTGCTAACCATTAAGGAGATGATTATCTTTTGGTATAATTGTTATTTCTTATGGTCCAGCTAAGACACTCTCAAAATGAGGGATGCTCCTGCTCGTTCCCGGGGTGCGTAGATGTGGCTTTCAAGTACTACTCGCCTCTTTTTATCAGTAGGCTGAAAATTTGTGATGTCGAATTCCGTGTGAGCATACAATTAAGAACTTCAAAATATTCTGGATTTTTGCAATAAATGCGAGGCTGAGGTATACAAAAAACTCGCCAGACCAGTTTTCAGGCTGGATGGTAGGTGAGCCTCGTGACATACACTTAGGGGATAGAATCTACTTATATAGCTGGTAGACGTTTCTCCGAGTAAGTAGGTGGGTGTAACTAACAAAGAAATAATTCAGAACTGATCAGCCGTGTGGCTCTGTTCCTGGGCACACGTTTCATAACTATAAAAATGGTGCAAGAGAACACTGTAGGAACTGAATCCTTTGCATGTGTTTCGCTTTATGTAATTATTTTCAGCAAGTTGGGGTAAGCAAAAGATAACCCATTAAGTGTCTTAGTGGTAAATGGGGTTATACGGGCGGAGCCTTAGGACGCAGGCCCCTAACCCTAACCCTAGCGTTAACTCCAACCCACGCCTTAACTGTGAACACAATCTACACTTTTAACCGCCACCTAACCCGAACCTTAAACCTATCCCAAGCACTAAACCGACGAATAACTTAACTGAACAACGCCTACTTAAATAAATGTAGTAGCGACACATTCATATTCAACTTATCAGAATACAGACCACATAAGCATAACCTTATCTCATAGTTTTCAGGTGTCACCAGAAAAATATGAGTTTATCTTCCTTTATTAAGTAACAAAAATAAAATAAATGAATAATCTTCAGAGGTTGGTGAAGGGTATCACATTAAAAAGAAGTTCCAGTAAAAATAAAATCTGTCATTTCGTCGAAAATGCGCGGAGGATCTGGCCCTGATAACAGCAATGCAGAGTCTAGAACACAGTTGAAAGTAGTCAGCATAGCACGTATCCGATACAGATCTCCGTTGAAGCTCTACTGCACGCCGTTTTCTCTGTAGCATGAACACACACGAAACTGTTTACCAGACACTGTGGCTGATAGCCCTAACTTACACACAGGCTCCGATCAGGACCTCCTTGCTTCACTTACAATGACGCACGTGTACACTAGAACCTGATACCTGGATGCAATTCTTGGCATCGTATTAAAGCATTTCAATTTTTATGCCTACTTAAAATGGACATTTTCTCTATCCGGGAGAAGTGGAATGACGTCACAAAAATCATTGGTGCTATTATAGCGTGATTCCTACATACATGTTTTGCTCTTAATCAGGCCCGCCCTTCAAACTTGGTAACGATAGTTTTATACAAAAGTGCTGCACACCGAAGAAGTGGCATCATGATATCTCCTCCGACATGGTCTCTTCATATAGGAGAAATCTTACTGAGATTGCGATAGGCCGGTGATATTCATGAACACGGAGGTCCTTGGACAGAACTTACTGAGCGTATGTTAAGTATTCAAAATGTTCTGCTTGTCCTTCGTTTTGGTCCAAGGCATTTTAATAACGGCCGTTTGTGGGCAGAGAGACAAGTTTAGGCAGTCCCATGCATAGACACACATATATCTGAAACTCATCGTAATAGAAAACCCGAAATAGTTATGGAAATATTTAAAAATAGAATAGTTATATTTATGTGCACAAATGGTACGTTTACAATGGCACCTGACGAATCTATTTAAATTTATTAGTCAGTGACCTGCCTGTGAACACGTGAGCTTATAAAATATTATATTCCTGTGACGTCCCCATCGGCGCAATCAAGCCAAAAGCTGCTTGCCTTGGTCAAACGAATCAAAAACAATGTACAAACGGAAGAAGACCTACCAATTCTCGTGAAACGGTGTTGGAATTTACATTTTCATGTTACGCTGCTTGATTCCGGCCATAACTTACGTTGCGCTTATTCTAGAGGAATATGTTTGCGCAAAACTCTGAAAAACACTATTTTCAAAAGTAATTTGGCTTGTTCTGCTTTATTCACTGGCTTAATTTGCACGAAGAGGCTTCCTTTACATTTACAAATTCGGTTTACCTCGACTAAGTCAATTTTTTCACATTTTCATAATCCGTACCTTTCTTTATAGTATTTCTAGACAATTTAAATATTAATTTGTAAAACCACAAAAGATCTATTTTTCCTTACTAACGATTCTTTATTGATGTAAAAACCTTGGTGGATGCAGCATGCGCTGATTTCACGTAACGGGTCGTTTCTCATGAAATCCATTAGATTTCGTGAGTTAGGACAGCTACTGTTACTTATTTAGTTTCTCAGCATGCCCTCAGGCATACAAATGCCAATGGGTCCAACAACTATTCAACGCACTGACGCCCGCAGGAAACAGAGACCACCCAGGCCTTAAAACCCGTGTTTGAGCATCCACCGCTCGCTTTTCCACAGTAACACCAATTTCTTTCATCTAACCCAGTGAACAGTTGGCTACGTGTTCTCTCCTTTCTCCTCTTCATTTTTCCTTCAGTATTTTCTACATGGTCCTGCATATTCAGTTAAAATGCTTTCATAAATTTTTTTGCCATTTGGATGAGAAACTTTGTCTGCACCGTCTGTACGCTCGCACATACTCTACCATCAGTTGCACGTCATATATTGGTCACACCCACTTTCCATCCACAATCTCTTTTATGAGCATTTCCGGCACATATTCTCGTCTAGAGGTTCACTTTTAATCACCAACAGCTTTCCTTATTGCCTCACCGTAACCTCCCTGATAACACCAGGTCTTGTTAGTACAATATCGGAGATGTCTTCGAAGGTTGGAATCCCATGTTGAACACCATGCTTTACATATTGCTTCGTCTACAGCATCTCCACACGTTGTGGTTTGCAAGGGCAGGTCGAGCCCATCACTATGTTGCTCAAGAGACGTCCTTGTGGACTTTCACCGGGAGTCATAGAATGTGCTTCAACATAGCTTTATGGTTTGCATTGAAATGATAAATTGGACACGAATACCTTCCACAACACTGCCCTACCCGCGCGAGCAAATCCTGCGCGGGACATGAATGCTATGGAGCAAATGTCTGTCTCTTCGCTGGTGGGTGAGGAAGACAGCCGATAGAAGGGCTGTCGCGAGCCACGCCATCTACCATTAATCGTAGTGAGTGGCCACAGCAACAAGCCTTATGTATATAGAGTGAAGGTGACTTTGCCAGGCGTCTACCACAATCCGGCTCCAGTTGTAAGACTGTGTTATGACTACCGGAGTTGGCCTCTGACGCATTGTCTAGTTAATTTAAACCACTGTCTACACGTGACACATGAGCTGGTTCCAAAGACTATACAAGGCTTTTGGGGGAGCAGCCGGGAGCTACCGTTAGTGAGGACACAGTAGAGGGCGTATAAAGAAGATTGCCATGATGGTCTGACTCTTCCATGATCAAACATGCTCAGATGCTAACATTCGAAGAACCTCAAACATACAACTCAAAATGGAGGAGGGAGAAAACAACCATCTAATCCTCCTTGATATCGTCCTATGCCTCGAAATTTGTGCGGACTGACAAATACAACGCTAGGCCTGAACACTGAGTACTGAGCACCCAAGTAACCACGAACACAGTTGCGCAGGGGTGTTATATCGGCGTGGTGAGGCGCATTGCACTGAATCCGTGACAACTGCGTGAGTCGCGAGCTGCTGACGATAGGGTTTCTCGGCCCTAATTCGATGACTAAGTGCAATGAGACTTTGCCTGGCAGCGTTATTCGCCACGCAAGAAAAACGCAGGCAAGCAATAGTTCCAAGAACAGAGTGTCGAAACTCTCGAATCAGTCAATAGTCGGATCAAGGCTTGAGATTTTCGGCCATGGCAGTTAATGGGTGAAGCGAAAATTAGAGGACAGAGTAAATAATGTAAATAAAGTACATAGTTAATAATGTAACATTATAAGACTAACAGCCCACAGAAAATAGTCTGAAACGGCTGCGAAATTTAAAGTTCTGGCCTGGTCGACCGCAGCGAACGCCAACGCCCTGATTTATCGATCGTAGCAGCCTATCGATCGGCAGGATGTCCATTCAAATCTGCAAACCACCCCTGTTACAACAGCAAGCAACAGCATGGTGAACGCATGCGCAGCCAGGCTTCTGTCTAACTGCCAAAAGTTCTTCCGTCGATTACGTCAGTTGCCCCGAACTCTTCGCGTGGCCAGACGAAGACACGGCTGCAAATGAGGATGGGGGTTTTGAAAGAGGGTGGATGGAAGGACGCAAGTATATCTACGCACAAGAAAGTAGTTGTTGTAAGTCTTCCGCGATCTGCATGTATCCAAAGTTGCAACTTATAATAATATGAATGCAAACTGTAAAAACTATTTACCCAATTATAGAAATGAAGTAGACTGTTGGTTGAATTGTAATGTTAATGATAAATTAGAGAGTATAAATATTTGTAAATGTTGACGTTGGCCTGTATCTTTTTGGAAGAAAAACTCTTGTTTCAGTCAGCCAGGATGATACTTTATGATATAATAGGTCAATATCTTAGTGATCTTTTAAGCAAATCACCAATTAACTAGATGGTTCACTTTAAAATTCAGAAAAAGTATCCCCAATGACTTTGTACATGGATAGGTGGATGTAAAGAGTACGCTTACAGAATCTGTTTGTTGTCATAGGTAAAAGACGGCAACGTGTGTACCTTTTCATGTTTTCTTCCTCTTCTTCTTCTTACTTCTCAATTTAGGCAAATTGGTGAGGGTGACGAAGCTAGAAGAAGTGGAACCTTGGGAAATTTTCAGACCCAGGTTTCAAAGCACTCCGATTCGAGAGTCAATCGGGTGTGCGGTTGCGGATGTTGAGCTGTCTCGATGCAGTAGCAAGATGACTGGCTTCAATTCTGAGATGCCGTCAAGCGGGAACGCAGTAACTGCAGTTACAGAAACCCCTGTGGAGATGGTCAACAGCAAGTTGGGGAATAAGGTGAGTTACTATCCGCCAGTTGGCTATCGCGTAATCATAGATGATTTTTGACTGTAAAGGATAACTTATTAAAGGATTATTACTATAAAGGATTATATTATTATTATTTATTAAATCATTATAACTAGCAAAGGATAGTTATTTTTAAAGTATTATTACTATAAAGGATTACATTATGACTACTATAAAGAATTACTGGAGATGGTCAGCAGCACTTTGGCGAAAAGGGTGATTTGCTATATCCATTGGTTGACTATTGCGTAACCTGAGATGATTTTAAAAATAGCAGATTACTTCGGTCGGTTTCTGATAGTGCTTAGCGTAAAAATAAGATATTCCTTATACCCAATGATTGTGGATATTGAATGCCACTTCCAGTCATCCGCACTAGATATGGCTTGATAGTTTAGGTAATATGCCTTTTTCATTAATTTTGGATTATGAGCCTAAACTATGATATTACAAGGCCTTGCAGTTGGCCGGACACATCTCCTTGGTCATTAGCTAGTCAGGCTCGGCAAACCGCCAATTGCAGACATACTTCCTCAAATGTTTTTGACGCCAGAATGAGTGATGCCCTCTTGTTTGGATGGTAAAAGCTGTTGGTCAGTAAAATACTCTTCAGGAATGCCTATATAAGGATTATAGAAGGATTATTTTGTCAGATTTGAACCTACTGATCCCGCGGGGACCAAACGCATACCCACTGAGTAACGTGGTATTTCCAGAGGTTGGCATAGAGATCAAGTAATTTTGTCCTCGGTGCAGTATTCTTGAGGGCACGCAAGTCATCGTAAAGGTAAGTACACATCGAAGCAGATCATTGCGTAAAGGGGTTGGGATGCTGGTTTTGGGAATTTGCTGTCGTCTAATGCTCATGAGAAGCTCAACGATATCAGTTGGTAGGTATTGCTGGCACTGGATGCCAAAGAGGACTATAGCGTCTATTCTAGTTGAAAATATGGTTCCTGTATAGGCATATTCGCTGCTCATGCATCAATTCAGAGAAACGGACGCATCGACTGCCGCTGTGTCATTTTGTAACGGACCAGTTCGCGGATGACCAGAACTGTGCTCTCTTCAGTTAACAGCCAGCCTTGATCCCAGAATTTTCGCGGAGTACTAGAGAAGTGTGCCTCACGGGTGACTATTTCATTTTCAGATCAGAGAGGACGATATGGGCACCAACTTTCCTGAGGAAGCACAAGGAGATAAAGAGGTGTTTGCCACTCCCCTGGGTGCAGTCTTTGGAGCCCCAATAGAAACGCAGGAGCAAAGTCTGCGACAGCCTGTAAGTAAAAGCTCCCTAGTTATTAGCTGCATTCAACTGCATAGTTTAAACTTGGCAATTAATGAGACGAACTTTTGTATTAATAGAGAGGAAAAATAGACATGCTGACTGCAAGACTGGCCTTATCGACACATATTGCATTTCAGGGCTTGCCTCATGTGCTAGCAGTGTTAATTGGAAGGCTTGAAGACCTCGGACTAAATTTCCCTGGATTATACGAGGACACACCGACTTCCTCGAGTCTCTGCCTTAAAATGCATTTGCTCAACTCAGTGAGTTTGATAGGATCCTTGATACTCTGGTTTTCAAGTCTACAGTGTGATATATACATATAGGTTTTGTCCTAACATGTATCAAACACATTTCAGTACCCTGTCGACGATCTGATCCGCATTCATCCAGAGCTCTTCAAAAACCCCCGCGAGCTATCCGAACTGATTATTCGTTACGTGGAATTCCTGCCGTCGAGACTTATTGAGGGCATGGGTGAGTCATCTCCTCCTGCCTTAAGTTAGCGTGATGCACAAGGTGCTTTCCAAAAGAACTACATTTAAACCGAAGGCCTATTCAACCTTTTTTAGTACAAATACTGCTCTGCTCTTCTCGAAAATTGACATTGTTCACCACCTGGGGTTAAGTATGACTGGCTGACGACGGCTAATAATCCAGAAATGGCCATTCCACTTTCCCTTGACGCTGCCGGCAATATTCATCTGCCTGTTGTACTACTAGCCGCTGTGCGGCTGTTAGCGATCGGTGAGTTTTCATCAACGAACGTAAGTCAACATTCCCGATCTAAACCGGCAAAACAACGAGCCAGTAGTTCAAGGGTTAGAGCGTTGGCCTTCTGATCAACGGGTCGCGGGTTAAATCCTTGGATGGTGCACCACCTTGGGTTGGGTTTAACTGGCTGACGACGGCTAATAAGCCCGAAAAGGCAATTCCATTCTCCATTTTCTTTGGCTGTCCTATTTATCTGCCTGTTTTACTACTAGCCGCTGTGCGGCTGTTGGTGGGGCTCGAGAGTGAGCCTCAAGGCAGAGCGGAACGAGTGAGTTCTGTTAGCGATCGGTGAGTTCTCATCAACGAACGTAAGTCAACATTCCCGATCTAAACCGGCAAGACAACAAGCCAGTAGTTCAAGGGTTAGAGCGTTGGCCTTCTGAACAACGGGTCGCGGGTTAAATCCTCGGATGGTGCACAATCTAGGGTTGGGTATGACTGGTTGAATTTATAGGGGCCTCAAAAATCAATCAGAAACATTCATACTACTAATTTAGCTGCACTTATAGTGGCAAAACAACGAGCCTATCGCTCAGTGGTTAGTGTTGGACTTCTGATCAACGGGCTGCAGTCTCAAGCAGCAAGTGAGGCACCATCTGGGGTTGGGTTTGGACTGGCTGACGACGGCTAATAAGCCCAAAATGGCCATTCCAGTCTCCCTTGTCTTTGCGGGCAATATTCATCTGCCTCCTATACTACTAGCCGCTGTGCGGCTGTTGGTGGGGCTCGAGAGTGAGCCTCAAGGCAGAGCGGAACAAGGGGGTTCTTAAGCGATCGGTGAGCGTTCATCAACGAATGCAACGTAGTGATCTGCCTATATTCCATTATAATCCCATAATTTACAGTGATTTTTAGCAAATTTTTCAGACAGAAAATTTAACTGAGAGCACTGCGTGCATGCTTTTCTGCTAAATAAACATTTGTCTTGATATTTTCAGATGTTTGGAGGTCATCCCTATCAACCTTAGCTTCAGACAGTGGAAGAGAGTTGTACATCCCCGAGACATCAGTTGAGATTGTCTTGGAGCCCAGTCCAGAAGTAACGGGCATGGTAAGTTTCTAACAAATGTATGCATAAGTGGATGTCAGAGCCATATTACATTCAACTGCCTCATGGGTGTTCTTCAACCTCCCCAGCGATTCACATCTTTCCAATTCACTGGAGATGTTCTCGTCATTCACGGCGAGATCGGTGCCTACTTCAGAGCACTCGACCACCTCATCCTACATTTCCACAAGGTATGGCGGCAGTCAGCCCACCCGCGTTCCCCAGAAGAGATGGTTCGACTGTTCATGCTTCTGTCTCGCATACTGTGTGGGCAGCCTGAGCACGAAATTGTGCAGGTACGATCATGCTGCTGCAAAATTCTTTTTAAACACGGCTGGCTCTCTACCCGACCAGCATGCTTCAGCAATACAGATTATTCTTCCTCCGCACTTATAGGTGATGTTTGACTTCGTCAACCAATGGCCCGAAATCCGACAGGGAATCATTGGAGAATGGCAGGAGGTTCTGCTGGAGGGTAGTGCAAATTCATGAAGTAAGCCTCTATTGTATCTTGCTTTCACATTTAGTAAGCTTTAGGCAATGCCATGAGTTCTTGACCCTTTACCTCGGAGTCAATGCTGCTCAGCTCGGATGGTAAACAGACGAGAATCTTAGTCGTTAGGATACGGTGAACGACCTAGTGGAATTTGCTTTAAAAGTTATGACTGCGGAGAATTTCTCACTAGGTAAGACCTCGACGAAGAATGAAGACGCAATGTGGTGCTATTACGATATGCACTGCTTCGCCGAAGACGCAAGTAATTTGACGAGTTAAGCTACGCGATCACAGGGAGTATTTGGACAGCAGTACCCAGATGTAGATGTAGATGTGTGACCGCACCGGAAATGCAGTGTCCCAGGGAACAAAATACCTACATTGAAAAGATAGCTGGGGCATTATATATGTAGTAAGAACATTTGCCATCATTGTATGCGTATTGCAAAAGTGAGCTCGGTAGCGGAACCGAATCGTACCTTATTGTTGCGTAGGAGATTCCTGTTAGTTCGGCTCATTCAACCTTTTTCTGGCAAATTACCTCAATAAAGATGCAACGGGGATTAATATGCAAGCGTTAAACAAGGATAGGGTGTCTAGATAATTGGTGCAGCCTCTAGGCACACTTGCTTTCTGCTTAGCCCTGGTTTAAGTTGCCAAATGCTCATACCACCAAGAGCCGATGCACATGCAATCCACTTCTACACTCAGAGCAGGAAGTGGCATCTGAGTCCGCAAGACTGCAGAACTTACAAATCTCCTTAGCGTTTGGTTTGAGACGATCAAACAAGACAACGACAACTCACACCAGGGATGAAAATTACATTTCATAACCATGCCTGTCCCCGTACCTACGAGGTTAGGGGACACATCGTGATTGATTTTCCCTTGATTCGGAGATAATTCTTGAAGTTATCACTTGGAATTGGGCACTTGAAACTGCTAAATAACTGAAGATGCCGCAAAACAACACTCTCACACCACCAGTCTGAGTTAGCCTTCTTCATAAACTGATAAGTGTGTAATATTGCGTGAATCATCCATTCGTTCGCGCTGTGCAGACATTTTATTTTCGTCTGATCGAGTTAAGTTACACAGTGCCTGTTTATTTTAGTGATGATATTAATGACTTCTGTTTTGTAACCAGGAGCACCGTCTACTCCCGTTTAAATTGAATTCAATCCTCAAGTGGTTCTTCTTCTTCTTCTACACTATCCAATTTAAAAAAACGCCTCATTGATAATTTCGCGTCTTGTTCCTTTACTTGACTGGTGCTCTGACCTCTCTCAGTTGATGTCCTGGCGATCTCGACATCACAAGCACTCTCGAATTTCAGGTGACCAGTCAGAACTGTGTCCCAGGCAGCTGACCAGACCACTGATTGTGCCAGAGCATGAAAGCCTAACGTATCGTCATCGAGGATGCTGCTAGCAAAGAAGATGCCATCAGACCTGCCGACAAGGTGATAAGAATACTGAATTCCTAAAGCTCGCCGATAATTGGACAAGTCCGAGCTGTGTACCTGGCAGCTGACCAGACCTCTGATTTTCCCGAAGAATGAAGATTTAAATCATAAGGATCGAGGAGGGTGATAGGCAAACGGTGCTAACAGATCTGACAACAGTTGTATGAGAAAATTGAGTTCCTGAATTTGTACCTTTTTAAACTTCATGTATTTAATGTATGCTCTTGATTATCCTGATTGGTTTCTACCCATTTGTTAAAACAAAAAGTTCCATTTTGTTAAAATTCGGAAGAAAAGATCGTAAAAAATTAAAAATACCTGTTCTCCCTCTTCATTCAGTTTTATAGAGAAGGTATGGGCTTTAAAATGGCAGGTCGATGCGTACCAAAGTCGATCTAGTTTCCGATTCATGTGCTAAACATCCGATTGCTGTGAGTTTCTGACAACCGACGTTTATTCGCCTAATTTTCCATGACAGTGGATTGCAAGCCCCGGGGTAGCAGGGAGGAACAGCGTTATGGGCCAGTACCATATAGGTGCGTGCTATAGTGTTGATTCATGAGAGAAAATGTGAAAAATTATGTTGATCAAACGTTTCTGTTATTTAATCTCTTAAGTCAAATCTGGCCTTGAAACAGTGCCCAATGGCATCGATCACCACGCCTGGTTTCCGGAAGATATAAAAATGGTATGCAGTAGCTTAGACGACGAATTAAAAATCTTTACGACGGTGATATTTACCAACTCCAAAACGTAGCGAAAAACGATCCAAAATGCAAACACCTTTCAGGACACCGTCTTGTACGCCATGGCTACGAAATCCTTCACATTGTCTGTCTAACTAGTCTACAGAATAGAACGAAGAAGACAACTACAGGTGGGGTGGGTTAGTCCAGTCTTTCTCTCATTCAGGCGCCCTTACCTTCCGACGTTTACTTTAACCTTTTTAATTACATAAACTGGCAAAACAAGAGGTGTTCAAGATTAATGCCTGCATTCAAAAAGTGCACAATTTTGAATGAGGTCATACCAACTAGTTTGTTGCGACGGTAAGGTTGCGTATTTAAGGCCCGCTAAGGTGCTGTATGTGTTACTCCACAAACCTCTTGAAAGGTTTGAGATTATGCTAGTCGGTCGCCGAAATGCTGATCTGTCACGCTACGAATTTCCACAACTAACAAAGTTCTTCGATTCCCTGAAACTGAATTATTTACACAAGCACTTAGCGTTCCACAACATAGGCTAAATGAAAAGGATGGCTGTGTTACAGGATAAATACACTTATTTGCAACGCGGCAACCATATAAATCGTCATCTTCTAGAACAACCAATATACCATATTGTACTGCCCTTGTTCAATATATAAACTGTTGCATATTCTGGTTGTTTTCTACCAAACTGGTAGAAGTTAGTATTGTATTTTTTAAAATTTTGCAGATGAGTGTTACAAAGAAACTTCTCGTTCTCACACTCAAGGCAGCTTTATTAAGGTAAGATTGGCTCGAGAATGACGATTCAAAACGGACCACTCTCAGCGTGGTGTACACCATAATTAAGCGCACATAAGTTAAAAGATGATAAGGCTTTTTGATATTTAATGTCTCATGTTAACCTTGTTTTTTGAGCAGTTTCTAGTGGCATCCATCACTTCGCGTGGCTTCAGAAGGATTCGCAGTCAACTGATGCCATTAAAGGTCTTTTTATGAAAACAATATATATATATATCGGGTAAATAATTTCTGAAATTATTAAGTGCAGGACATGGAGTCAGGTGATTCGGACATGACTTTTTAGGGTCAGACCCCGAAATTTCATATATATATATATATATATATATATATATATATATATATATATATATATATATATATATCAGTTCCTAAACCTAGAAAAACAATCAACAGCAAAAGATTTTTAGACCATCGTCTTGTTTGCCATGGCTACGAAAGCCTAAAAATTTTTTGTCTAACTATTTCACAGGATAAATCGAAGACCACAGCAGGCGGTATGTGTTGTCCGACAGACCTCGGAAAATCTCCAGATTATGCTCATCCATTGAAGACCGAAAAAGAGGCGTATGAAGGTCTGACCTTACGGAAATAAACAACTTTTTCATTTAACTGAAACTGCTTGAATTGTGCAAAATGTAGCAAAAATTATGTCCTCCCAAAAATTTCCAAAAAATAAAATTGGGACTTCGTCAGGGTAAAAAAAACTCAATTTAGCAAATTACACCTATTTCAGTTATCATAGCCGAGCACAGCAGATCTGTGTGGATCAGACGTAGGCACAAATGACAACATGTCCTTACATTGAAATGTAGTTCAGTGCTGACAATAAGCAACCTCAATGTAGACGAACACTGCCCACTGTATGCTAAAATCTCTTGAGAGCTTTGCTAAAGGGCAGTTGGAGTCTCCTTGTCCTCTGGTTAAGGTTGCCACCAATGCTGAGAAATCGGCAGTGCAGCATTAACCAATGCCAATAAAAGTGAACAGGCTAGAAGAATATAAGCAGATGAGTCATTTTTCGGTAAAAATGTCCATATGAGATATTTGCAGCCACGAATTTTAGCCACCAAGAGGAAAGCGAAATTTTGGCTCCACATAACTGGTGCCCAATTAGAACGACACGCGTCTTCAGCGCCTAGTTGCCATTACACTAATTTTAGCAGAAAACGCTGGAAGCTTAATGTTTGGCCACCCATCATTGTCAAATAGGATATTTTAGCTGATGAAATTGCACATGGCACTACTCCCGAGTGACTAGTTAATTTTACGTCTGTTTTGAGTTCAGTTAGAAGTTTTAGAAGAAAAAAATTAATTACAGATAGAACGGGGGAAACAGAATGGGCCATTTGGGCTAGTCCGTTAGGAGAATCAGATAATATGTTCGCTGTACTAATAATTTTATTGGCCGGACAATTAAAATTCTCACTCGGATCCATCATCTAAGACAGTCCCCAGGTGTGCAGTCTATATAAGACACATTTGCCAGACAACCACATACCAACTAGAATGCACCGTATTCGTGTTCATCGCGAGGTGGGAATCGGTGATTCAATGATGGCTTGTCGGTTCATAGGCAATTTGGCGATCCCATCACCATTGTCGATTCTTGACGTGACCACTACTGAGCCCTTTGACTCGTTTCCACCGTGACTGCTGGTCAGCGCACACTTTCCGTGTGGCTAATAATTTTTCTGAGGCAAAATAGCAGCAAAGAATAAAGAGGCATACGGGCATTACACACGTTAAGTAAATCCATGCCGGAAAACCATGACTGAAGCAGCTCGCGGATCACAATGTTTTCACCTATTTCGAAAATGGGGAAGGCTCGCAACTGCGTCCATACCACAGATACCAGTTTTGATGCGCTGCATTCAATTAACAGAACCAAAAAGGATAGACCACATAACCTACAATTAAAGTATTCCATCTCGCATGTAGTTAAGGATATTTTTTCTCAATGTGCTTCCCACAGAAAATAATAGTGAGGAAATATTTGTGGATAAAAATGAATAACCACGCGCTTCAGTTAACTGAGAGCCTGGGTTCTCCTCAAAGTACAAATCAGCAACAAAGGAGGTGCGGTAAGATCTACCAGGATGCAAGGAGTCCTACGCCAGCAGTGAGACTAATAATTTTTGAGTTTGGTACATCGCATCTATTGTTGCAGTTGCCTTCATTTTAACCTGCTGAATGCCATTCCTGGTTATATTATCAGTCAAGTTAAACTGCAGGATATTGCCAGTGACAAGTGTGACATTGACGGTTAAAATTTTTTTAAGGTGCTATTTTTGCTCATGCAATGTTAAGAAGCAATGATTTTAAAATAGGCTTATTCGATACCCACGACGTAGGTCTAGGAAAAGAGAGGAGAGTTTTTATTTTAAAGTGGGTATTGTAATATGCCCCAATTAAAAAGTTCGAATATATATTCCAATTTCAGTGGTCAAGTTCAATAGAAAACATTAGGAATTCCATACGCTGCAACATGCTAGGCTGGTAACTTGACTCATGCCTCCCCGTGGGGACTCGTAACTTGATCCAAGTGGGATTAAAATCACGGCTCCCGGTGGGGCCTCGTAGCTCAGTTGGCTAGAGCGTTGGCTGTACTAAAGCCTTCCCCTTGCTGACGTCAGTTTAAATCCCACCGAGGCCGCCAAGCTTTTCCCAAGTGGGTCTAACGAAGTAATCAAATCTGCCAAAATCCTCTACTCCTGAATATGAACGTGTTTGTTCTGGGGACATTGCTGAAAGTTTAGCCATGAAATTTTAAGTTAACTATGGCAAATTGGCCCTTCATCCGCTACAAATTCAAAGAAATTGCAGGGACCCACCAACTGGTGGCTGTGTTTGGGGTTTATTCGGCAGCATTGTGTAATCTGCAAATAATATGCCTGCATCAGACAAAATACCTTGTAGAGGTTAAACTGATGGGAGACAGGCAAAATCTTTGTTAAAATAGAAATAAACAACATCGACAACATAACTCGTGTCTAGTGCCTTCGTTTAACCTTCCGTGGTAGTTTAAATATTTGGACCAGTTGTAGTAAAAGCTGCTCTTCTCGTCAAAAACCTGATGTGAGTGTGTGTTTTACCCATAAAAGGACCGCATGTTAGATGCGGTGGACCACCAAGGGGGCAAAATCAGGGTGTGGTATAGGTTATTATTAACTGGGATGTGGTTCCATAACAAATTCCGAACATGGGGTGTGCGTGCCCAACATGGGCACACGAAGATGCCGGCTCATGCCGCATCCCGCACTCCCACTCCGTGGGGATGCCTTATCTGCGCCCGACCCCACCTCCGGTCTTCTTGTCTATGTCTTGGCACCTGGCACAGGTGGGTAAGGGAAAAAAGAGTGTGGTAGATGCAGTGCAAGTTTAATATCACTTAAAACTAATTTGTGGCCAAGTCACCGTCCCGGTACCACACTTACGTAGAGCATACGGTGGGCCTAGTCGTATTACAACGTTCTAACTGACGTAGTTTGTGTTCGCCCTGAGAGCAAGGTCGTCTACCGCCTTGTAGCTTACCTATAATATCCTTGCGCCAGCTCCGGGTTAATCCAAACAATACTGACTGGCTAATGGCGGGCTTTTAAGGACTGCCTCGACCAACTTACTTTCGCACGTGTTAATTTGGGGAAGTGTTAACTATTGAATTATACCTAAAGAGAACTATGCTGCAAGAAACTCCAACACTAACCAATGTAGTATTGATTGTCTTATAAACCAAGAGCCATTAATTTGAGACCTTTTTAGAAAGTGCACTAGACCGGTGAAGGGACTCAATGCTGAATTTGAGGACGAAAACTCTAACAGTTCCCTGTTAGGGCAGTATATTTCGAGCTCACTTTCAGAAACCTGTGATTAACAAGAATTCTTAGATTTCAGCATTTTCATGAGAAAGGTCAAAGACTGTATTTGAATTTAATCATCTGAGCTAGAGGGATTTCAAATAATGCGTTTTTTGCTTTCTATATTCACATTTAAAGGGAAATAAATAGAAAGACTAAGCTATAACTCTCCCAAAAACAGACACCTGTAGCGCATTGCCTGTAACTTCAGTCCCTGTTATATGTAATGTGTTTTTCTTGTATTCTTTTTTATAGATAGGATTATGTCTGGTAGAAAATCTTCAACATCCCTCAACTACTTACCCGTTCTGGCTAAATTGTTTAAACACTATACCGCTACACTAGACTACTAATGAATTGTAACAACCTGATGTTCCGACGCTTTCAACAAATTGGCCATTATAGGCGGAAAGGCAACTTATGATTGAATTGCATTATCTTTTCTTAACAGTATTCACGAAACGATGCGATGTAAAAAGGAAATATTCATTTCAAAACTCCTCCATTTGCAAGCTCCTTACGAGCAGAATCGTTAGTTGAGACTGAGAAGAGATTAAGTCGATCATAAGCCACTGTTCAGTTTGGGCATTTTCAACTCTTCAAAAGTTTGAACTTAGAGATCAGATACTTTCGTTAGCCCAAGATTTAAAATTAAATGTGGATAGAGTTGATGAAAGATTAAAATAAAGAAAAAATATAAACTTTGCATCTTAACTGTCACGCTAGAGAGTTTAAGGATATTAAAAGTAGGCTTCAATAAATGTCTTGTATTTAATCGAAACCCCCTTTCTGTCGCCTAGTGCTTCAAGTAGTCTTGTCGCACATTCAAACAGATCTAAATGAGCATAGGCTTGAGTGCTTCAAAAGGCTGTGAGGTTACGTAAATTTTACTGAAAGTAAGGCATGATATCCAGTGCAAGTCTGAATTAGCACATGCCGAATTATTAAATGCGACTGTAAGTTTCACTGCAAGCAGGCTTGCTGTGCCGTGTTCACAGTGGGCTGTGAGCTGCATTGGGAGGGACGGCATAACTGGTGGAGAAGAGACAACCCTGACCGCTGCCAAACTATGGTGCAGTGCCATCTCACAATTAAACCATAGTCAACTGACCGACAAATCGAACCCTTAGAACAAACATTGTGCATTTATGTTTGAGAGTTAATGCCTACTTTAGAACTGTTAGTAGTAGAATAAATACAGCTGATTTACCACACAAACCATACCGTTCAGAATTTTCCATCACATACTTCCGGAGATTCACCGGTTTTTCAGCCTAATGGGAGTCCCTTTTGTGGGCTTGACAAATTGTTGTCCTCGGAATATTTTCCTCTAGGTCAAACGAATAATTTTAATGTACGACACACATAAGGCGCTTTCGACTAGAATAAATTATTGGTCTACAAGAATTAAAATATTGCGATTTCTTCTCATCTCAACTGCTGTAATGAGCCCTAGAATAACGAATGTTAGCAGCAATAGATTCATCCTGCAATGCGATACCTCTTGCACA
Organism: Schistocephalus solidus; assembly: GCA_017591395.1. NCBI lineage: Eukaryota > Metazoa > Platyhelminthes > Cestoda > Diphyllobothriidea > Diphyllobothriidae > Schistocephalus > Schistocephalus solidus. Next base: position 21,357 of record WEDG01011177.1, read on the forward strand.
TTTTCTGTAAGCTTATTTCGTAGTCCAAATGGCAGGTTTCGTATTCACAGGCAGTTTTTTTCTAAATTGCTGGTGTTATGTACTACTCCAAATAATAACTGAAAGTAGGGCATAATGTGCCATCTTCACAGTGTCTTGTGAGCTGTACTTGTGAAGAAGACACAACTGGTGGAGAATAGCCGAATCCAACCATTATGGTGTAAGACCAGCTCATAAATAATTCACACTTAATTGCGACACAAATGGACACATTAGTAAAAACCATAATTCATATATTATGTTAAAGAGCCACTGTATACTTGGATGGCGTATTCCAATCTTAATAACATAGGCTTCGTTATTTTATTTATAATGATCACAAAAAAAATAATTGGAGCCTTTCCTTTATTGCCTTTAAAAAATTTATTTGGATCACTTTTACGATTTAACTGGATATTTCGCATAGAAGTTCGCTGATCGCAATATGCGATGTGGCGGTGTTTACCCCTAAGGAGTCGAAGTGCACTTAGCCTAGTCTGAACAGAGGATGCAGCATTATAATAAAGACAACTGACAAATTACACAATCCTAGTCGTTTAGAATTTTCCACTGCATGCAGACTGCAATTTCCTGGTTTTTAAGCCATTGGAGAGTCTTTTGGTGTGCATAACAAATGTTTGTCACCTGAATATAATATTTTAGGCTGTAGGCCCACTGAACAATGGAAAATGACCTACATGCATAAGGCCCTTTTGGCGAAAAGAAATAAAGTTGAAGTATTGAGTTTGTCTCCTATCCCCGCAGTTGTAGAGAACGTTCAAAGTACTATTTCTTTCAGTGGTCGTTTCACCCAGCAATTCTATACCAGAACTGTGCTCTCTTCCGATAACACAAATCTTAAGCTTAGACATTAAACGGAGTACTAGAGAAGTGCGCCTCAAACGTGACTCTTTCAATTTCAGACCAGAGAAAAGGAAAGGTGCGCCAACATTCAGGATAAAACACAGGGAGAAAAAGAGGCTACTCCGGTATTTGCCACTCCCTAGTCGCAGTCTCTGCATTAAAAGGAATTTGCTCAAGTCAGTAAGTTTTAAAGGATATTTACTGTTCTGCTTCTCAAGTCCTGATTGTTTGTTCCACCGTAGTTATACCAGTGTCATCTGTACAGCTATGGATCTAACCTGCAAAATCGCATTTCAGTACCCTGGGGACAATCTGCTTCGCATTCATCCAGAACTCTTCCAAAACCCTCGCAATCATTCCAGAATGATAAGTTGCCACGTAGAATTCCTGCCGTCGAGACGCATCGAGGGCATGGGTGAGCCATCTAATCCTGCCATGAGTTCGCTTTATGTGCTAGAGGCTTTCCAAAAAACTGGGAAAAAAGCAAAATATTCAATGATGTTCGACACGACATTCTTTCAGGATTTTCTTGCCTCATGAATGTTATTTTCTCGCACGAGAACTGGACACAGGCCATGGATAGGGGTTATCAATAGATAACATCTTTTTGACTTCAAGAAGGCTTTTTAAAGCGTACCACACAGACTTCCTTTACAGAAGATGTGGCATGCTCTTGAATCCTTTAAAACGTCTTGGAGTGGAGTAGAGAGTTCCTTTAAAATGGAGGTAGAGATATTGACGAAACATCCGCCCCTTTTACCAAAAGAGGGCGAATAACGACAGCATACATCCAGGCAGAAAAAAGAACGTACATTTGCACAGCTTCCTCAGTTGTCACAACCACTGAAAAGGGGGACGATGGATCTACAGTGCTTGGTGTAACCGCTGAACAGTTCATTTAGGATAAAGAACGACCCGAAGGGGTCTTAGAAACCAAGTGAACTTCTCAGAACATCCTAAAGAAGACGAGGCAAGCGCGGAGAGTAGTCTGATGGGACCGAGTACCGGCAGATAACGACCGGGCTGTCGAAGGTCGCAAACGATTAAGACGCCTCGGTGAGCACATAACCAGGCGTTAACTCAACCACACTATGCCTCCTGTTAGCTTAAATTGCATCGCGTTTAAAATAATGGAGCACATTATCAAAAGACATTTAATGAAATATCTGGGAAAAAAGCAAAATATTATATGATGTTCGACACGACATTCATTCAGGATTTTCTTGCCTCATGAATGTTATTTTCTCGCACGAGAACTGGACACAGGCCATGGATAGGGGTTATCAATAGATAACATCTTTTTGACTTCAAGAAGGCTTTTTAAAGCGTACCACACAGACTTCCTTTACAGAAGATGTGGACGTAGAAATATGAGGAATAGTTTTTAAATGGATCAAGAGTTTCTTGTCATTCAAGTACAGAAATTCGTTACCGGTAAATATACCTCGGAATGTGCGCAAGTGAAAAGTGATGCCCCACAGGGTTCTCTTTAATGCCCACTGCCTAGCCTGATTTGTGCAAATAGTTGTGCCAGCGAATTAGACTGTGAGTCTCTTATGTTCGAAGAGGACATAAAAAGATGGAGCCAACTGAGCTGTCATGCTGATGCAAAGGAGTTATAATCGAACATTGACAATTTGAAAGTTTGGTCAAATAATTGGCTTATAAAGTTTATGGTGTTCAAATGCGTGTTCCGTCACCTAAACACCGGCCCCGTTGCCAGTCACAATCATGAGTACAATATTAACTGGGCGGTAATAGAAGATGCATAAAAGCATAGAGATCTGGATGTATGGAGAACTACAAATATAATTCCATCATAAAACTGTAAGAAGATGGTTCAGAAGGCAACTACTACTTTATACTGGATAAGACTTGTGTTTGAAATATTTCCTCCTGAGTTCTTTGGTCAACTTTTCGGCGTCTTCATAAAACCCATCTGTCATATCGAATTTCAGTAGCTTCACCATGGATGAGGAAGGATATTGACCTCCTCGAATGGGTTCAACGCAGGACAACCAAGATGTTCGATGGTCTAAAGCCATTTATGTATCAGGAAAGTTTGAACTTGCTCGGCTTGCTCCCTCTATCTTATAGGCAACTAAGCTGCAGCGTACTCTAGACATTCCGGGCTGTTCTTGGCCATGGTTTCCCACTGACATCGGAGGATTTCTTTGAGTTTACCCAAACAAACCACTTATGTGGTCATCCTTACAAAGTCAAAAGCGGACGCATGCGGCTGGATAGTATGATGGTTACCTTCAGCCAAAGGGGTAGTCCAACCCTGGACTCGCTACCAAGTCAGATGGTCACGGCTGACGAAATTCACATGTGTAAATGAAAGAATTCTCGCCTAATTTTCGACAAAGCCCGTCTGTTAGAAAATGCCTACACACGGGCGGCTTTATAAAACTGTTTGGCAGCCTCAATCGTTTTGAACTGAATCACAGTGAATAGAAGCAATTCAATTTATTAATTTGCTTATTGTTTGTAACTTTATTTTGAGTGTAAATATGCGAAAATATTGTACATAAAGTGGGTTATCAAGGGCTCTGCCTGTAGCAAACCGAAATAAAATATAAAAGTGATTCAACACTGCTGTCCATCAAATAGACACAAAACGACTACTCGCCCTGTTGGTTTACCAAAACGAAGACTATGAGGATATTTCTGAAGTTCATAAGATAAGAAAGACTGAAAGGCTGCATTGAGAATGTTGGTACAACACATAACTCCGTCTAACCAAGCTTCTGATGTAAACGAAGTGGCAAGGAAGCCCAGGACTTGAATAACAATTTGATTAAACAATGGTCAGTTGCCAGAATTAAAAATCAGGATGACTGCAAAGACTGGGATGTGAGTATGTATGCCACACGGCAGCGAAAAACCTTGTGTCAGCAAGGTCACGACAGACGGTGGCCGTTACTGAAAGCCGTCATCGTAAAGTGAGAAGCCAGAGGAAGTGTACCTGTGACCGAAGAGTGGAGAGCCTATAAACGACTCCAATCCAAAGGTTTTGAACATTTCACTATCGACTGTAGTCGCAATTGTGTCGATCCGATCACCCACGAAAATACGAAAACAGTCAAAGCGGACTGAAACCATCTTAAACGGAAGCACAACAAGGGTGAACCTAGGAAGGTTAGAAGTCTTTGAGCCCGCGCCGGGCTCATCGAGGCCTGGGAAACCTTCCTTGACCATGCAACACCATCCTATACAATGTAACGCGCTCCTTAAATGCAAGTAATAACTGTAGCATAAGGCCCTTTTCTTACTGCAAATTTTTACTTGTAATAAACGTTTTCATTTGGGGCGCGTAATAGAGTGAGTCAAAAGTGTATCCTATGCGTTATGTCCATGACTGGAAAACTGACGGACAGATTTTGGACCTATGTGTCCCAGAGTATCCTCAAAGAGTGTGGTGCTTTAAAGTATATGAATGACTGAAAAATACAGTAACCAACTAAGCAACCATGTGTTCAAAAGCTATATCCGTACCACAGACGAATCTAGCGCCTTAGCGTCAAATCTAAGTCCCAAGTTGCGGGAATGGAGTAGAAAGTGCGTACCGGCTCACATGGTATCAACCTAAACCCAGCTACTGAAACGACTAAAACCGATGATAACAATGCTGATGAAGACAAGGAGACCAGGATGGCAATTTCTGGCGCCTTAGCCATCATCAGCCAGTCATACCCAACGCCAGGTGGTGCTCCAGTCGAGGCTCGAACGCGCAGCCTGTGGGGTCCGAGGAAGTGTTAACAATAATCGTCCCATCAGGCCAGCCTGCTTTTCGTTTCAAGTAATGGAACCCATACTTAAGCAAACAACAATGAAGTTTCTGCAGGAGAGCAACTAAATCTCAATGCTCCATCACGGCTCCAGTCAGAACCTTTCTTGCCTTTCTAGTTTGTTGCTCTCAACTATGCAGTGGGTTCTTGTTCTATAGGAGGGGGCGGAGTATACTAGTTTCGATGTAAGCTGGAAGGAAGGAAGAACGGCATTCCACAGGGTCCCATACAAACGTCTCATTTACATACCATGTAAAATTTGAATAAAAAGGAAGATACTGACGTGGATTGTAGATTCTCTTGCAGGGCGATTGAAAACCATCGGTTTTAGTTGCTCGAATTCAGCCCTTAACTATGTTTACGAGGTGTCGCCAGACCTCAGTCGTTGAGCTGTTACTCTTTCTTGTTTATACGAACGCATGTTCCGTCAGCATGGACTCCAGCGCTATCCTCACTGCTGAAGATATCAAACTTTGGAGAACCTTCAGGTCCGGTGCCGATGAGCTCAGGCTTCAAAAGAGACTAAAGTAACTTTGCAGCTGGTCTGTTTGTTGGTTCCTAATGTTAACGTTTATAATTGGGTGTTTCTGTGACCCCGAACAAGAAGAACAAGCGCGGAAGATGATTCCTTCATATATCTTCTTAATGGACAGCCCCTTTAAAATAATGAGGAGCGGAAGGACCCCATTGTGCTAATGACCTCCACGCCTTAAACATTTTCACAGTGTTTAAAGGCATCTAAAAGCAAGAAACACGGGCTATTGGTGCTGAGATGTGCGTTTGAACAAATTAATAAGGAGTTGTTTGGGTCTCACTTGGAGTATGCTGTACACGTGCGCCATCCAAAGTGCAAGAAGGATTATCAACTTCTGGACCGACAGTAATCGAGGGCTAGGAAGATGTTGAAGAATCTTCGTCAGCAATCTAACGAAGCTAGGCTAGCTAAGCCAATTTTTGTCACTAAATTACAGGCATCTGCACCTGCTTTAGAAGGACCGATTTCAACTAGCAGAATGATTATATATGAATCCGCTTTTAGACTTTTTAGTGCTCTCTGGTCTTCTCGGCAAAGAGTTTCATACCCCTTGTGTCTCATGAGCAGTGATCATGGTTCGTAGCGGATTAACTCTTTATTTACATCCGATGCAGCAAGAAACTCAGCAGGCGCGGCGTCTGCTGTGTTAAAAGTGGTTCCACGTTCAAAGTGTGTGCTACTGAGGGGTTTAGGGGAAAGGTTTTGGACGAGGTTACCCTTCACATATGCGTGCGAATAGTCTCCTCAGTGTCTTTAAATTTTTCCCCAATAATTGTCTCATGGAGAAATTTTCAGGTGAGACGAGACCGACGAGTGTATTTCAGTCTGCAGACATTGGCTCACCGGTCTATCAGTAGAAAACACTCGGCCGCGCCTCGTCAATGGCTGCGGCTAAAGTACTTCGCTAGGACCTTATTAGTTTATGTCTGCGGGAGTTTGCTTGCGTGTTCTAGGACTTACCGCTCGAAGTTGGTACGAGGGAATCCTAACCTGTCTGAAGGGGGTTATATAATTTCATCCAATGTTTCTCTGACAATGAGCAGCAGATTTCAGTACATTTTCGTCGTAATCGATAGTCTTCTGTTCCCCTTAAGTGTTGGTTATTGTGGACAGTATGCAAACACGCACATGCTTCTCGTTCTTGATGAATGTCAGGCCGGGTCATAACAATTTGGCAACGTCATATCTCAGCAACGATGGTTGACGATTAAGCGGACCTCAGGTATACGTTGTCACAGTGATATCAAAAGCTAATGGAGTTACTTGTTATTAAGTTACCCAATTCATCGATGGACCAATCGGGCACGGTTGTCGGTCCCAAATCCATCAATTAAACTTTCGATAGCATGAAAGTGTTCTTATATGAATCACAGGCTCATGTCACATCTAAATTCTTAAAAAAGCATTTGAGGACTTTTCTTCTGTCAACCATTCTGTCAAAGATTTGACATGGAAAGTCAGCCGCCTACTCAGTAAACTGGTACCAACCGAACACCTGTGCTAGTTCAACGTTATATTCCTCAAGAAATGTCGAGAATTCACTTCCTCGTCCGAACCGGCCTGGCTGGACATCCTTGGACCAATGCAAAGACAATCCGATTACATCAAATTCTGCGTAAGCGAACGTTTCATCTGCCTACCCTGCTTCGAACCCCACGTCCCCGACCACCGCCACCACCGGTTATCACTCTGCCGATGCCTGGCCACCCTCGATCACTGGTACCGTCCTCCCTCCCGGGACACCCACGTCGATCACAGTGACCATCACCACTTGCCCCACTCCTACCACCACCGTGACCACATACGTCTAGCCGCCACGTGTTACCATCAACACCGACCCCACTACCAGTGATGGAGACTCGGTTCTAACCTGCCCTCATTGCTATCGCTCAGTCATCTCACGCATCGGCCTTGTGGGTCACTTGCGAATCCATCGCACAGGACCAGGAGCACCAAAAAACACCCACCTTGCCCGACTCAGAATTCTGCACGATCCACGCAGATTCACACACCGCCTGGGCCTATTAGGTTACATGCGTCTCCATGAGATCCTGCGGTATAACACCAACGGCTATACCACAAAATTACATCTCTCCTCATCAGCCGCTGCATCTCACATGAGCTCACGCAACATCACACAAAACATGCATATTTAATTGAGAGGAAAGCATGATCCTCGTACACCGTGACAGAGAAACGTGGCGGCGTATGCGTGTTTACGGTCCTAATTATCGGTGTGGTAAAATAAAGTACACTCATACAAGTTCATTATTCAGTTTCTTTCATAAGAAACGCTAAACCTTTGCTAAACTGCATTTTCTAAACTGAATCTGCCCTTGTTTTCCCGAAAACGGCGCAATTTCTCATACCTGTATTTCCCTGATTTTCATGAATGCAAAAATAACTTTTCTTTTCATTTCTCTATAGGGATATATTGAACACTTTTTCCGGCTTATATTACTGTTGGTTCATATTACAGCGCACAGAAACAACATATTTTGGATCCGTAGCTTTTCAATAATATAACAAAATATCTGCGTAGCAAGAAACGTCGGATTTTGGCCCTGTTTGGCCCCGTTCTCCTTACAATAAGCAGACCTAAATTGAACTCGTCAATAGGAAACAGCTTTCTGTGCATCAATTAAGTTCAATGAAAAAAATAAAATTTTCTACACACAGAAATGTTCCTGAAACGCTTGCGACTCTTTAAGTACGCGCTTTCGAACAGTAGCATTCCTTGCACATTGGAAACGTGGCCGGACTTTGCGCACACAAACACTGACTTATCGCCCTCAGCAAGCTGCCCCTGTCACAACAGCGAGCAACAACATTGTGAACACGTGTCAACAGTTAGTCCGTCGAATATACCATTTGCCTCGAACTCTTCGCGAGGCCAGACAAAATGCACCGCTCGTAGTGGTTTTTGAAGGAGCGTGGAGGAAGGTCACGAGTACATCTATGTCCGAGAAAGTAGCTGCTGTAAGTTTTTCGAGGTCTGTCTTCCCCGAAGTAACCGATATGAAGCTGTAAAGTTAAGGAAATAGGAATGCAAAAATCTTCAAAAATATTTGCCCACTTATAGGAATCAAGTAGACTCTGTGCTCAATGTTAATGTTAAGGATAAATAAGAATGTAGAAATATTTAGGGATTTTGATGTTGGCTTGTATATTTTCAGAAAGTGATATTCTTGTTTAAGCTAGCCGAAATGACACGTTGAGACATAAAAGATCCCGATCTAAATGCTCTTTTAAACATGCAATCGTTTTACTGGATAGTTTAAGTGCGAAAGCTGGAAAGGTTTCGAAACTGACTTCGTAAATGGGTAGACGTATGGAAGCAGTTGGTGCGCAATAATAGGTTTAAAGAACGTATTGGTTTGTGTAAGATCTGGACAGCACTCCATATAATTACGTTATAATTTTCTCCTCCTCAACTAAACTGAGGCAAATTTTTCAGAAATTTGTAGCTAAGAAAGCGGAAATGCAAGAAATTCGCAGACGCTGGTTTCAAAGTACTCCAATTCGAGAGTCATTGGTACCAAGCAGGTGTGCGGTTGAAGGCTTTGGAACCGTCCTGAGACATTAGTCCAACGACTATCTTCAGTAACGTGACGCCGGTAAACAGGAACGCAGTAACTACTGTTACAGAGACGCCGGTGGAAATGGTCAGCTGCAACATTAGTTGGCCTATTACAGGAAATTATATACCATATAATTAATTGATTTCCAAGAAGAAAAGCATTATTTCGGTCGGTTTCCAAAGGTGATAAATGTGCAATATATTACATTCATGCCAGGATTCTGGATTTTTGAATGCAATTTCCCATCATTAACACTAGATATGGCTTGGTAGTTTAGCTAGTATGCGTTGCTCGTTAACTTTTGGACGAGGACAATATCGTTTCATACATTCATTTAGTACTGCATGACATAGGGGCTCAATTATGCGGCTCCTGATGCAATAAGTAAACTGGAACTACCTAAGGTATCAGTAAGGTTGCGCCAAAATGCAGGCAACTCAAGGTGTGGGTCGAGGTCGGGGAGTAAGGCTGCAGTATTAGTTTGGTTTACGTTTGCGGGCTACAATTCCAGCACTCCTTATAACTCCGCTATAATTTACTCCTCCTCCTCAACTCAATTTGAGGGCAAATTTTTCAGGTTGACGAAGCTGGAAAAAAATGGAACTGTGGGAATTCTCAGACTGAGGTTTCAAAGCACTCCGATTCGGGAGGCAATGGTACCAGTCAGATGTGCGGTTGAAGGTTTTGAACCGTCCCGATGCAGTCGTCCGATCTTAAATGACGAGACGCCGGTAAAGCAAGAACGCCGTAATAAAAGTTACGAGAGACCTCTGATGGAAATGGTATGCTCCAGTTTGGGGAATCAGGTGAGCTAATGCATCCAATAGTTTTTCTATCATATAGAATGTCGTCCCTTATAAGATAATGATTTTCAAATAGAATGAAGTAATTCGGTTGGCTTCTAATAATTATTAAGTAATTTTATATCACGATTCTGGTTTTTGAATGCACTTTCCAGTCATTCATACAAGATATGGTTTGATAGTTTAGGTAGTATCCTCTTTTCTTTAAATTTAAATGAGGAAAATATCCTTTCATATATTTATTAAGTAGTACATGACTTGGAGCTAAATTAATCGGATCCCGATAAAAGAAGGAACCTGTAACTGCCTGAATTATCGGTAACTTTGCGTCAAATGGCAAGTTTATCAAGGTGCGGGACAGGATCAGGGTTAGGTTGCAGTATAGGGTTGGATTAAAGTGGAGGCTTACGATAAGAATTACATATAATTTCTTCTTCCTCCTCCTTCTCTAACACAATTCAATTTAGGCAAATTGAAAATTATTTCATATATTTCTTAATTAAATAAAAACGTGAAGCTTTCGACAAAAACAAGGAAACTGGAATCAGCTGCTTTACTGGTATATTAGCGCCGAATGTCTGTAAAATCAGGATGCACATCAAGGTGCTGTATAGGTTTTAGTTTGCAGTTTCAGTTTAGGTTCAGGGCTACCAGTAGAAAGGCTGGGTTAAATATTTTAAGGAAGACCCGTAGACGCGCCTAATTCCATGTCCGGCTGTGGAGGATATATATCAGATTAAAATGGATAAATCCTCTGATCAACACCTTCGATTTGAAGACAATTTAAATATTATTTTTCTGGTCCATGCCGACCAGGATGTTGTTATTTCGTGCACAACCTATTATCCTAGGTAAGCATAGTACGCATTTCCTGGTCATTGTCTTCAAAAGTGTTCCGTTGTCGACGGCCTCTGTAACAGATGGCTTATTTCGTGGTGGTCTGTATGGGCTCCCACACTTTCCTCCACTGAATTTTGACATCAGAGTGCACCTCCTTGTTTGCATTTATTCCAGTTTGCTGCTCATGCATCTGCTAAAATTCAATTGGCGTTTAACCTTATGAAGTAATCTCGCAACTACCGTACCACGATTTTGAACTCCTTTGTGGACGCCTGAACGGTCAAATTTATAGCCTCGATTTCGAGAAGACACGGCGTTAATCTTTACTGAAGTTGGCCTCACAACGCCTTGAACACTAATTCCTCCGGATGGTCACGCCTCCGATAGTTAACGTAGGTACTCAAATGACGTCGACGTCAGAAGGACTGCCGCTACCTGCCTCGGATGGTGTACGTTGTGGACCAGCAGGGTAGTCTGAGCCCGCTTCATTTGCTGGTTTCATGGAGACCGAGCATACACCCACTGGGTAGGAGAAAATTTCTAGAGGAGTACATGGGAGGTCAGATAGTTCTACCATCGAGCCCCTGGTATGGAGGGTACGCAGATCACTGCAAAAGTAATTCTACAGGTCATCGAAACCCGTCAGTACGTAGGAGGGGGCGGGACGTCGATGCGGTGAACTTGTTGATACGTAGTACTAGTAGTTGAAGTTGACTAACAGTTGACTTGTAGTAATACTTGTTTGTAGAATGGGCATTACGTGGTTATTCCATAGTAGTTGATTGACTTTAACCCAAATGTTCATTGAATTTTCGGGTCTGACCCTAAAAAGTCATGTCCGAATCATCTGACTCCATGTCCTGCACTTAATAATTTCAGAAATTATTTGCGCAATTATTCTCTGAAATCCATGTACCAGAAACCGCATAGGGAACGCTGGGGACCCACTGAGGAACCGAACCCCTCTTTGCTGCGTCATACAGCAGCAGAATCATCGTCGAAACACGTGTCTGGTCTTTTTGAGCTTGCACCTATGTCGAGAATATGGTCCAATTTCCGGCCATTTATCGTTTTCCTCATTTTTATTTACCGATATTCGTGTTTGCAGTCATCGTTTCGTTTCGCAATATACAAATGGGACTTGGATTTCTAACATTTAATATACATGTTTTAGGAATCGTTCCGATAATATCATCTTTGTTTTGTAAAAACCTGCATACATTCTGTTTTTGTCTTTTTAGATTCCACCGTTTATATTATGATTTCAAGTTTCATCTTACGCAATATAAAACAGTTTTTGCTAGTATCCCGCTTTGCTGTCTGCTTTCTGCTGATTTCCTAACCTGACGTAAAAATGCATGCATAAATCAAATACACAGATAGTTTATACCAAGCAAAACTTGGACTTACATATAGATTCCCAACTTCAAGTCATTCGGTTCATCAGATGTTAATCGCTTAAGGTAGCCTGGACGAGTGTGTTAGATTTCACCCATAGGAAACAGAAACATTAGAGATACTTGTGATGAAAACATTGAGTAATAACTAAACGTAGTCATCTGCAGAAACGCTTCTCCGGGATTGTACACTCTGGTGTAACCAGAAATATCTGGAACGCTTAACAATTTCAATTATTTCGGCAATTAGGGAGGATCTCTTCGCACTATATGCTGTGGCTGTTTCAGGCTTCCAGTGGGACCCAACGCACTAATTGGTACTTGCACGCAAAGCGGTCACAAATGCAGCAACATTATGGATTCTTAAAAGTAGCTTATGATTAAAATTCAGCAAAGTACTCCGAGGAAACGCTTTTGGGTTTGCCCAGCCAGCACACGCCAGTCGACACGCAAGTTGCATTGCAAGTACATTACTGATAGTCTAGTCTTTAAATACACCGTGATAATCGATGGCATAAATGGTAAGACTTATCGTCTTTGTAAACGGAACCCCTCTCTCGGTCCTTCTAAAGCAACCCAATAAAGGGCTATCAAAACAAGCATGGAACGATATTTTAACGCAGCGGACGGCAAGAACGCTTTTACAGAATTGTACTTTCAACTAAAACTAAATATTTTGAAAGCATATCCCGAATCCAGACCTGCATTACTGCCAAAATATTGGCGATTGAGGAGGATCCCTTTGAAGTTAATTCGGCAGTTTTCTAAACTCAAAACCGTGCGAGCAGTCGGTGGGCAGTTTCGGCATCAATCATGCAAAAGTTAGTTTTTATACTCTAATTTTATGGCTTATTCATACACAAATTCCTCAAAACAAGCACTTGCATGCTCATCCACTAGGTGCTTTTGAGTTTTTAATAGATATGCACATGCTCAGCAACTATCTTATTTGACGCTTGAAATTCGAATATTTCAACTTATGCAATCGTTTCATCTCATAATTTAAACTATTAAACAAACACACTCTTGTCCTTCTATTGACTGACCCTGAAAGTGTCTGCTTAATCTGCTTTAAACATTTTGCTAAGCTATATTGGGTTGGTAAAAAAGCCCTATATCAGGACTTGCTAATTTAAATTTCAGAGCAAAAAGGGATTTTATCAGTCGACGTCGCACTTTTCACAGACAATATTTTGCAGTTTAACTGGACAGATAATACAACCCTGAAAAACATTCAGAACTTTGAACTGAAAGCAACCACAAACGTGGATGGATGGAATGTACACCACTCAAAAAATATTCACTCCACCACTCGCGTGAGCTCCCGTGGTTATTTGCTACCGGGCAGATTTTACCATACCTCTTTTGTTGCTGTGTACACTGATTGGTACTTTCAAGTAGACGCGTACGTCAGTTAACTCTGGCGACTGGTAATTATTTTTTCTCATCGCCTTTTTTCGCAAGGCTGCACTTTGGGGACGTAAAGCCTTAAGTGTAGGAGCGGTGGATTAATTTCACGAGCGCGAATTATGCGATCATCCATTTAGCGTTCTGTTAATTGAATGCGGCGCAGCAAAGCTGGCGCTCGTAATTCGGATGCCGCATAAATAAACGGTTTTTAGAGGCTTGTTTGCGCAGCATAAATTTCTTCTCTGTTGAAATAACGAGGCGACTGTTAATTTTAGTAAGCTAGGAACCAATTGCGCCAATCACCACTCGATTAAATTTAGAAGCAAGACAACATAAGAAATAGTTGATTGATGTTGCTCTGATGATTACTATTAGCAGGACGACTTATTTCTCCCGTCAGATGGTTTTTGGTTCATAATGCTTGGAATAAAACTCCTGTAAAGTTCAGTTGAATAAAAATGAGCAAACTACTCATGTGAATTTTACAATAATACCGATTCTTCTATAACATGCATCATTTTTGCCAGAAGGCACCGTTCATATTTTTATTTTGCGTAAATAAAGCACTCTTAGTCACCTTCCACCGCCTCCAGGTCAAATAGTAGTGGAAACGTTAATTTTTAAGAATTTTTCAAATGGTTGCAGTATTTTTCCTAACCATTTATATTTCCAGTTTTATAACGACATTTTTTCAAGGTGCGCAACTTGACTGGAATGTCAAATAGCAGTGTACGAGTTATAAATATATCTTCATTGGTTCTACTATGGATGTTAACCTGTCCATTAGCCCAAATGCACAAACAGCTGGCAGGATAAACGTCTTTTAATTCATAATCTTTGAAAAAAACTTTCTTATTTACAGTTGAATAAAAATTAAAAAGTTAACCATGTGAATTTTACAAAAATACGGATGCGTCCATATCTTGTAGCATCTTTCCAAACGGGCATCAGAGAAAATTATGTTTTCAGTAAATAACGAATAACACTTTCGTCTGTCTGTAGGTCAATGATTAGAACAAACGTGAGTTTGGATATCAAAGGAGTATTTAAAAGAACTTTACAGACGGTTTAAATATTCTTCCTGATATTTTATATTTCCAGGTTTTGTTATACATTTTTTCAACGAGCAAAAATTAACTAGAACGTTCAAGAGCAGTGTATGAAGTAAAAAATATCTCAAATATATCTTCCAGTGGGTATGGAAGTGACTGAAAAAAGGAGTATACTCTTCAGGAAATATGCATGGATTGTTGTTTTCTTTATTAAATATTCAAAGTTAATAAATTATTTATTCTTTAATACTTAATAAAGCACTGTCTGTATGTATTGATATTGTCAGTTGTTCTATGCAATATTAGTAACTAACCCTGAGAAAGTGAGAAATTTTTCAGGTTGAACCTGTGGTCCCCAGTCCTTGAATGTCATTTGCATACACAATTGCGGACAGGTACAGAGATCGATGTGCATCTACTGAATAGTCGATACGACCAAATGGGAGTTCCAAAAGTTAATGAAAAATTTTTCAAATCTCGCCTCCATGAAACATGAAATTAACCAAATATTTGCCCGCTGACCGTGTCATGGAAAAAGAAAAATGCAAGCCACAACCAAATCTTGCTCGACGTACGACAATGCAATTGTAAGAAATTGTAGTGAAACGATTCATGTGAAAAACCTTCCCTGGTAGGATTGTTGTTTGCACATATTTCAAAAACATTTTTCTAACCTGTCAAAACACCAATTGAGATATTATTCAGGACTGCAACTTGCATGCTTAAACCATTTTTAACAGAGCCTGTTATATGGCAGAAACGAATGTTACACACGAATCCTAGTGTAGATGACAGAGAAGTCTTCTGGTAGACATTATATGGTAGAAACGAAGCCTTCCAGCTGCTTTTACCAGTTCCCCAAGCTATTCCAAATTCCTTGGACAGCTTCTGTTGGCTACGACAGAAGCGGGTGCAATCAGGCTACGTAAACCTGTCCTTTGCACCCAAAAACTTTTATACAGGTGCCACAGTTACCGTGGCCGGAACCCACCAATTCAACTACCCGCATCTAATTACCTGTCCCGGCGGCTGCCATCCCTCTGATGATGATCAGAAGACGGACGCAATTGTTTTCGTTCCCCCTCCCTCCCCGCCCTGTAAACCGTACAATTTGACTTAGTTACACAGTGATATAAGTGTAAAGGCCTGAGGAGCATTTATCTAAGCTAACGTATGCTCACCATATTGTCTTTTGATAATGAAAATTTTTCGCATTTCTAAAACAGAGCCTAAGCACTTGAATTGAATAGCTGGCGTCGTACCTCTTAATGGAACAGCCCTCGAATTTAATTGGATGAGCCCAACGTTTGAAGAAGATGAGTTGCAGTGCATTGAACTGGGAGCAAACACAATAGTAGCTGGACGGAATTGGAATCGCGTTACAGAAATTGAGCACTAAGCATGGACTGCCGTTTTTGGGGTTTAGTTTCCGGCAGGGCATTGCTACGCATGCTCATCAACAGACCAATATGTACCCTGGGTGTCGGCCAACTAAAGTTCATGATAGGTCTTTTAATCAATACTTAATATTTACGTAATTTCGAAGTATGCATTATCAGTAAAGCTAATTAATATGTCAAATGGAAAAATCACCTTTGCCATTTCTCCAATCGGACGTAATCCTGCAAATTCTCAGCTGGCAGTCACGTAATAAAAGATTTGAGCTGCCTTTAAAGATATCAATTCCTTTTCATTTCAGCTACGTCACTGTTAAACCATATTATTATTATTATTATTTGAAATCTTACCAGTTTAATGAGGATAAATTTCGGTTCTTGTGGAATCACGTGGAAAACATCATGCAGCATTATTCATAAAAGACGCAACAAAAATTGAACTTAGTTATAAACACGTGATTTAAACCTCATGTCCAAAAACAATAAAGCAAATTAAGAAAGGAACTTTCACATTAGTATTTGCAGATAACTGTTAGGATTTTTCTGGACTCGCTCTTTAGTTTAGTAAATTTTTTCGAAAAGTACTAGCCATAGTTTTTGCAATGTGTTTATGACCAGAAGGGGTAATAAGCTGTAGTTGTAATATTGATTAACATGCGTCATTATCATATAATATGTCAGTCACGTCAGAATGCCGGCCTTGAATGAACTTCTTTTCCAGGCGACTCTTAAACTAAAACTACACATCAGTCATGTGAATTTTTCTAATTGGTTTTCGACAATTTTTAAAAGACAAATATATTTTATAAAAACTGCACAAATGTGGTAGCATCTATCAACTCCTATTAACCTTTTTATTTTTGAATAATTTCCGGTTTTAAGGGTGCATGTGCAACTCCGGAATACTTTTGAACCCGACATACATTGAAATTGGCGCTTAGGGTTTCAAACCACATGACGTACAAGAAATACCAGACATTTATCTATGCTATTAAGAAGACGTCATACGTTTTGTCAAGCGTTATTTGTAGTTAATGTGGATTATATGGTATACTAGTGATAGATGCTGTAGTAATAGCATTTCATACAATTATAAATCGCACAATGTCCAATGCGGAGTATACATTTTAAAAGAAAACGGTATGTGCCACAAAAATAACTGAAAAAAAGTATATCCTTGTGCAGGTTTAACGAAAATTTTTTTGAATTATACGGGCATCGATATTCCTTGCAAAATTGGACACTAAGTAAGTACCCAGTGTGGTATCATGTTGAACATGTCATGTAGCATTAAACATTATAAGGGCAAAAAAATGAGCTGCTGTATCAGTACGTGATTTTAACTTTGCGTCCAAAAAATAAAGCAAATATCTTAATTGAATTTAATGAATTTAGTAAAAAACTGAGAACGAAAGGATACTACCGCATTAGACTTCGTTGTACCATCTTAAGATTTTTCCGGTGATTGTATTCGCTGTTTAGTTCATTTATTGTTGTTCTTGTCTGCACTGTCTTCGTTCAGGTCGATCAGTTCCGGGCAAGGTTCTCCCAGTTTCTTGGGTTGATCTGCAGTTGCTTCAGGATAGCCTTTAGCGTTTCCTTGTAGCATCTTACTTGACCACCTTGTCAACGATAACCCGTGGTGACATCTCCGAAGATGATTTGTTTGGGTAGTCGGTCGTTGTCCCTCCTCCGAAGGTGGCCACTGCAGCGCAGTTGCAAGTGTTTCAGTTGGGCCTAGATGCTGAGTTACAAAGTTGCAATACATGAGTCCGTTTCTCTAAACTGAAGCATTTTTCGCGAACATGCTTTCAGAGGACATCATCTTTTCAACTGGACGTATAAGGGCAGAATGAACAGACGCCATAGCTTTTCTCTGACATTAGGTGTGACCTTCGGATGACCGTTATGCATACCATTTGACATCATTGAGCGTCTCGTAAGCATCGTGATAAATTAACCTCATCAGCCCCTCAATGTCCCTTGTTTCGATTAAGTTTATAATAATATCTAAGATTATCTGTGAGCCATGCTGACGACTATATGGATGGTGGAAAACCAACATATATCCCTCTTCGGTAAATACCACCCTTCCCATTAGGTTGAGCTCAGTCTCCATTGGATAGGCTTCTGCAATTGAAACGGCCTGCTTCTATAGGCACCCCTTGAACACAGTCTTCTACTGACCACCAATTATCACCATCTGAGCCAGATTATGGCATTCATCTTGGCGTCAATATCCGTTGATTTACTGCGTCTATGATTGGCGCTTTGACGATCGATGCGTGCCAATGACCAAGGCGATGCGTACAGCTAGCTGCCGAAAGGATCAATGCCTTGTCGTCTCGAAGTACAGGCCACAGGCGGCGAGAAAGAAGGTCAACGTTGGGGGTAGATTATTTACTGCATGACTTCACAAAGCTGAATGCTGATTGATTTTTGACAGTTGAATGAACCCCAATCTGGAACACATGCAAACATGGATGCGCACTTTAATGCCGAGAAAAATGTAGACCTACGCGATGGTTGTACAGGCCATCGGCCATAAAAAGTGTTATGGTAAGGGCGACCATGAAATCTGTACTCTGTTTTTCCCTATATGAATAGGTTACGCATGTAATACACTGACGACACCGGCGACGATTGGCATTGGCTGCAGAACCATAGGTCAGGTTTTCTCCGAGAAGAGTTACCCGTCGTAATCGGACAGGTAAAAGCCAAGCTTAACTTATCTTTAAAAAGTGGTGCTCGTGCACTTCATCTTGTACGCAGTTTATCGCCAAATTAATATTTATTTTGCATTTAAATATTTAAATAATTCCTGAAAGGACCACTGCGTCGGGCTCTCTACGTGAAGGCGTTCCGTCGAACGTCCGTAGGGACCAACTTCCTGTAAAAATTAAATGGATGACCCCACAGGCGGTCCATCCAAGCCAATTCGAAAAAATCAGCGAATTCTTTGCTACACTTATGGCCTCAAACATTCCAGTAGGTTTAAATGAGGTTGCCACGTAGTTGTCGATAATTAAGGGGAAATATAATATTCAGAAAGTCTGGCTTCATAAGGCAGACGACCAAGAGAGAGAGAGAGAGAGAGAGAGAGAGAGAGAGAGAGAGAGAGAGAGAGAGAGAGAGGTTTTATTTTTGAAAGTAAAATTCCAAAACTTTCAGCAAAAAATGTCCTCCATTCACCATTAACAAGATTTGAAACATAAACCACACAACACCGGAAGATCACAAATGAATGGCCGAAGAATGCATACATTGACATCATGAATAATCATCCTTAAATGCGTCTCAAAATATTGAAAAAATTGGACTTCTTTCAAAACGGTGCCAGCGTCGTGCACCGATGACCTCATTTTGTTGAATTAACAAATGGGTTAAAAATTCGTTATATCATGGGTAAAATAGGCCAACCGACATACATATAAGAGGATTTACATGCGAATGGAGAGCATAAAAGATAGCGGCTCAATTTAAAAAGCCCGCCAAGATTCTTGACAATGATTGTAGCTCTCGCCTAGATTCATTGCAATTTTAGACAATCCTTCTTAAACCACGGACGCCATAACTGGACGGCATACTGCAAGTGACACCGAACGAACGCTCCATATATTTTTTGAATAGTTCCTCATCAATTGCACAATCACTTGTCTCAGTGCACAAAAATACTTGTGTCCCATGTGTAGCTGCTTTTAGACACCAGGAGAATGCTTTTTAAGTGAGGAGTTTATTATAACACCGCCGTCCATCTGCTTCTAAACATCTTAATGGGGCTGTCCACCGAAAAATTTATTGGTAGGAATCTTCCTCCTCACTGATCCTTCTGGTACAGAGTCTTAGGACCACAATATTACTTAAGTTTAAGCTTAAGAGCTAACGAGCAGAGTGGCTGCTAAGTCGGCTCACAATCTTGAAGTTCCTGTCTGTCGGTATCAGATCTTATGACTCTTCAGAGTTTACCATCGTCAGCAAACATGAAGGTGCCACGATAGTCGCCGACATAGTCGTTGGTATTGACTAGGAATACTAAGGGCTTTTAATAATGAACCGTTGTGGACGCCAGTAAGAACTGGGGTAGAGGTTGATTTCGAAGTATCGATCCACACGGTTCACAGTCTTTTCTATCAGAAAGATCCATGTTTGCAGAGTTCTTATTACAAGTCTGAATATTTTTGTAGAGTAGATAATTGGGTGGGATGCTATCGAATGCCTTCTTGAAATCCATGTTGATGAGGTCAGCCCTGCACCTTCGTTCACTACGCGAGTATACTGCTCAGCCAAAAACAATAAGGGGCTGGAAAGGCAAGAGCGGCTCTCCTCTGAAGCCATGCTGGTGCCCTGCGAGTTAGTGGTTCGCCTCCCCGGAACTTCATTATCACCTTTAAAGTATGATTTCGAAGTATCATACAACAAATTCACGTTAGGCTGGTGGGCTGATAATGATTGCCATGAGTTCAGGACCCACCCTGCATATCGAGTAGATATTTATTTCTTCCCTTTGGATGGCCGTTCTCTTAATTCAAATTATGAATGGAAGATATTTGCTTAAGACATGGTGAGTTCTTTAACCAATTATCTCAAGAACTGGGGGTAATATTTTGTCCGAACCGGATAACTCTACTTCTTGGAGATTCTGGGCACTCTTTCCACGACAGATATCGGGAAGAGTAGAAAATCAAGCAATTGACTAGCTTTTCCATCAGCACTGTTGACATTCCGAATCTGAAGCTTGGTTTCCCTAGTGAATACTGAGGCAAAAACAGGCCCGTGTGTGTCCTTTTGGGTCCTTGCTTGTTCATCGACTATTATTATATTTGAATAAAATATTGAGCTTATTTCCAGCTTGCAAGATAATTCTTAATTCAGGGTTCATCCATGCCTGTTAGATCCATTATTTTTCAGCAGTTCATTGGCAACGAAATTCCTGGAAGGTGTGCAAGACGACCCGATTTCGCTGACTTCCTTGCATTTCTTATCTTTTCTTCTGTAAATGCATGTTTAGTTCTCATTTTAAACCAGACAGGGCGTGACTAGTCGTTTGCTTAACCTTTAGTTTAACAATAGCGCTTAATCAAGTCCATGGAAATTGTCTTACGCTATCTCCAGTCGTCCTCTGAATCCCACCCTTGATTAAACAGTCTCAGTCTACGGATAGCAGTGCATAATTCCTCGTCTTTAAATCGGTCATGCATCTATTTTCGCTGACATTCCGTTTTCTTAGACATTAAAGAAAAGATCGAGTAATCTCACAGTAGTAGCGTATGGTCAGTATTTCCGAAAATCGCACTGAGAAAAACACTTTGTCGATGTTAGAGAAATACTTCCTAAAACTAGATCCAAGCCATTGAATTTGATTCTATCTGACTCTGAGTGCCGACTTTGAAAAATCTCTGTGACAAGAGACGAACGTTAGGTCTAGTAGCTTATAATACATATTATAATAATTACTATTATGTGCAATGCTGGGTTACAGGTACGATCAGAGGAAATGCAGTAGGATCAGGCTAGCAAGGAAAACTCCGAATATATATCATTTATAGTGATTTTTGTAAATTTATGTTATTCAGGAGAAAACTTGCTGTCTGTGGGATGATAGCAGTTCAGATCAGGAAGGGCTAGCACATAGTTTAGTTTGTTTGCAGTCTTCCGTCTTTTTAAGCAGCCGATTCTGCTCCAGGCAAGAGTCCATCCGTGGACGGTTGCTCGCTCTCTGCCGAAGATGTCACTTTGGTGCAGGCTGCAGATACGGCGCCAGCACACTCGAGGAACATATCTGGGATCGAGCTCAGGTGCCGCGCACTCAGTCGAACCGGAAAACAGATTCTACAATAATGGTACCCAGAATTCTTGGAAGCTGTTCTGAAATGCAAAAACTAGACATTGTTCTATTAACAATGAATAACTCGTGCATGATTTTATATTCTGTATTTTATTCCATTAGGCCATGGTGTTTTCCGAGAAGAACCTCACGATAATTAACTGCGCGAGCTAATTGAAGAAATAAAAAGACATTGCGATGACTGCTGCGCCGAGAGTGGTCAGGCTAGCTCACAGGGGTGGCAGGTGATTTAATGTACGGCGAAGTCATATAGGGATCAATGTTTATAAGCCTACAGCGCTCTTGATACGTCAGCTTATGGTGTGCTCCAACGATTAAACTCTTTAAGTTAAAGCAGTTCTGAACCGATTCTATTTTTCTGCCGTTCACTAGTGCGCATCAGGAAAAATAGAAACGAGCAGTATTCCAAGCCACGTCTAACGTAAATTTTTTAAAGGCTGAGTCTAATATCGATAATTTTAACATTTCTGAGGATAAACCTGGTAGTTCTGCATGCTTTGGACACAATCAGGGCACAGTGATCTGAAAGATTAAGACCATTATAACATGATATCCCCAGATCCTTAACAATGCCAGGCACATTTAGAGCGTGGCCATCTGTGATAAGTTGAGGCTGATGGTCGTCGCCAACAACCATAACGGAGCATGTGTGCCAAGAAAAGGAAATTCATTATGTACAGCATTACTTGGCAAAGAGCTCAAGATCTTTTTTAATATTTACACATGGTTTTGCGATCTGCTGGCTTGTATCGATAGGTAACTTTAAACCGTTGACATACATAAAGGGCCTACCATTATGAAATAAACCTGGTACATCCTTGACAAAAACAAAAATCAGAACGGGTGAGGCACACTTCCCTAAATAACTCCGCTCTTCACGCGTGTGGGGCTGGAGATAACATTGGATATCTTTTACATATTGTGTGTGAGAACTCAGGTAAGAAGATATCAAGTCCCGTAGTTTACCACACATACCGAAAGAGGAGTAGTTCCAAAGAATAAAGGCAAGTACGGTCAACACGATCAAATGCCATAGAGAAATCAAAAAGACTATGGATATGTAAAACCATTGTCCCTAGATTGTAGAACATGATCAAAAAAAGAGAGCCGACAGTTATAATAAGACTTTTTGAGGACTGCTAGGCCAAACTCAGTAGGTTATTCTTGGTTAAGTGATACATCATTTTATCTTTTGATCAAGGTCTCCTAGATTTTCAAAACTGTGGACAGTGTGTTGATTGCCGGAAGTCGTCAAATGACGCTATGATCAGCTAGTGCTTTGGGGACAGGCAAGAAACGGGTGATTCCTTTCCACACACCGGCAAATGCTCACACAGAGCCAGATTAAAATGCCTTTGGCCAACCGAAAAGCGACGAAAAGACTGCTTATGAGCATCCGCCTTTATAATACTGAATGGGAGGCCATCTGGTCCAGGACTAAGGAAATTAGCAAAATCATTGAATGGTTACGGTCACGTTGGTGCATCATCTCACGGTCAGATTTCCTTCCAAGTCTATTTCTGACGTGCTGAAATCTCCGGTGATACAAGAACCTCTTTTGGCTAGCTACGTTCTTGACACAGAATTGAGTGAGTGACCCGTCAGTTGCACTCAGAATAGCTGGTCGTCCATATAACGCCAGGAATTAAATAAATTAACTCACTCATCAAAACACAAGCTGTTCCGGTGAAGCATACTCGTTTATCTTTATCCAGATGGATTCATGTCAAAGGAAAGCGCAGGCGTCTGTTCAGCACCCGCGATCTATCCTTACGATATACGACTCACTCTGCAACTTCCTGCCTATTTTGCGGTCTCGGTGGATACAAGTTGGTACCCTTGTGTCGAAATCTGGCATTCTTGATTTTGGTTTAAAGCCAGGATTCCTTTATGCCAACGACATCGGAATTTTCGTGTCTGAAATTAGTGCATGGGTTTGTTGATTTTCGAAAGGAGATGCTTTAACATGTAGGATAGGATAGCAAAACAAGTTATGCTTGATAAGTCTTTCTGGATATGGCACTATTGTCGAATGTATTTGCACCTGCTCGATTGGAGCACTGTCTTTCCTCGCATGCATCCATGGCTGCATTCCGTTAGACCATATTTTGAATACGAAAGGCAGAGCCATTATCCATGGACATGGTCGTTTCGCTGAAATCTGCAGATTTCTTTGAGTTTAAAATCATGAATCACCTGCGCGGTCATCCATATAAGATCAAGAGCGAATATACGCGCCTATTTTAACGGAAGTTTTATTTCTGTAATCGACTGCTACCATAGTACACACTTCGGGAAATGACGTCGAATACCATGGATATGTTCAAACGACAGTTGGACTGCGATAATTGAGACTCTCAATGCAGGAATATCTGCCAACCGTTAACGTTACTTCACAATTTATATGTATCGTTCGATGTAAAATGTTTCCGTAAACGTTGAACGTGAGTGTATTTCATGTTGTTTGTATACACGTGCCTTTATACCTCTCGAATGAACATAAATAGTCAGCAAGGGCTGCGCCTGTTACTCCTCAAAATATACAAAATTATCATACAGAAAACCTTGAATTTGAACGGAGTAACTCCATTTCCTTTGAAGGCTTCTGGTTTTTGGGTGGGATTTAATGAAAAGCCTGTCAGTACTGATCAGAGACGGACTTCTGTCGATCACGCCCAAGCTGTTAAGGGTTAAATGCTTTCTCCAGGTGAGATTCGACTCTGCACGCGTAGGATTTCCCGTTCAGTAGTTAGGAGATTGATCGCGCCTAGTTAAGATCTCCTGCTGAGTTCTGGCTTTGAGGTGGTCCGACTTCAGAGCTCCGCTGGTGGAAAATCCGGGTTGAAAACATATGGGTGAGAGTGCTAGAGTATAAGTTTCCTGCCTCTGAAATAGCTGGGCATCTTCCCTCATTCTAAAAACACAATCTTCTGCAGTCTTACGGTTCGTCTGACCTTCAAACATTGAGTCTCTCCACTCGGACGGCTTATAGAACTTTGGCGTTTTCGTGTCCTTTAAGAGGGATTCGCGAAAGTATCGGAATATTTGCGTGTCTTCGTGTTTAATTACTTGCTGGTTGTTGTGGTCCAGAGACTCCGTACCAGATGGACCAACGATGAGGATGATGCCCTACTAATAAATTCTCGGTGGTGAGCACCTTTAAATGTTGAGTACCAGAAAGCGTTCGGTGTTCTAATAAACTCCTCACTCAAAATAGCTTCAAAGTAGTGTAAAGGCAGCTTAACGCGCGACACAGATCTTATATGTGCTCAGGCGAGGATCTGTGCCAGATTGATAAGAACTATTCAGAAATGTCCATGGGGCATTCATTCGGTCTGCCGCTATGCATGTCGTCCAGGCGTAGCGTCCGTTGTTTAATAAGTATTATCTGCAGCTGGAGGAGAATGCAGGCGAGAGCTTCCGAAAGATGAGTCAGAGTCTCAACCATCTGCCTTAAGAGACAGATTGGCTTTCAATTACAGACAACTACGCGAAGTAACCCCATCCGGAACGAACATAATAACGGATTGGCAGGTCTGTAGGTGTGTCCTACAGAATTTGATAAATTCTGTGATGAATTCGCAGGGATGTAACATCTATATATGGTTTCATCCATTTAACCTCTGCGAGAAATGGTCCATATGGAAGTCCGATGGAATGCGGTCGTAGCGGGTCTTTGAAACACGGAAAGGGAATGCCTGACGAGATGTTGCTTTCATAAATTGTTGAAATATTTAAATGCACACTGGATAATCAAAGTGCTGAGAAACTACTGAACATATAATTTAGAATGTAGCGTGAGTAGCGGTGGCTGCGCCTGGTCCCCATCTATCAATGACCTTGCCCATGCATTTGCCATATTTACGGTTATTCTAGTGTCATGTTGGGTGTGAATAGTGAGCTCAAGGATGAAGGACTCATTTCATCGGTACAATGACTTAAATGAGTAGTGCTAATCAAAATATATGCTGTTAGGAATTTTTCGGAAGAATCCACAGGGGTGGCAATTGTGCTCATGGCTAATCGAGTTCGAGTGTTTTTGTGTTATGTCGATATACACGCAGGCTGTTTTGGTTTTGCCATGCATGTCCTCATCTTTCTTTTTCATTCATTCATGTGAGTGTTCCGCTTTATGTTTTGAGTATTGTTATCTTGAGTATGAGAACTGGCTGCTTGCGCAATGCCATTGAAGCATGCGTATACTTGACTTTCACGCAGCGTCCATATAAGTTCAATGATGTTTAAGCGTACATTGAATGTATACGCCAGAAACTCGTCCAAATATCAAATAATATAAATAGTAAATCGGGGAGATTTTGCATCTGACTTACTGACCTACTAAGCCTTGTCGCATGTGCGCTACCGGCAGGCCCAATAGCCTCATGCCGATTTATCAGTCTTCTGCGATTCCATGGACAGCGCAGCACTATTCGGAATCTGCGAGCTTCAATTTTAGGTTAGGGATGTCTATAGCCGGAAAGGCTTGACTACATATAATGGCTAACGTCACTTACCGTGAGATTTTTAGGATCTCAAAAGGGCGTCTGTTTTTGTTCCTTTGGCTGCAGTAAGGTTGTTTGAGTGTTACCAATTTGTGCCATCTAGCATGTCGGAAAAGGGCATGGATCCGGATATCCAGAAGGTTTGCAATTGTTTTCCAGGACTACTTTTAGGCTGTAATAGAACTTAAAATATAAAACAACACAGGCGAATCAGCAAATTGGCTTCCTGAATGCCCAGATTAACGCCCTGTGAATACTCCAAATTCGTCGATCCGAGTTGGTAACAGAACAGGTCAAAGGAACTTCCCTGATGGAACAAGCACATATACAGTTCTGCAATGGGCCGAATGTAAGGGGTTTTATTCTATGTTTTAACTTCCAAGTAGGTTTTATACAGAAGTGTTTCCGAAATTATTTCGGTTTGGCTGACCAGCGCAAGGGAGTGCCAGCATAATGTGGAATCTCTGCGAGTATTCGGTGTCCTTTTTCTAACTTCATGGATCTTAGGCTAAATTAGACTACGTGAACAAAAGGTCTGCAAGAGAGGCACAGCAAGGCCTTCGAGACTAGCCAATAAGTCTTAAAGCGGCAAGAAAATGTAAAAGACTGCATAAATGGTGTTGTTGGCCCTGTTGCATTTCCCTTTTCCGCCTAAGAGTGATTTTTGCGTTACGAAGTTATAACAAGTGATTTTCCGTATTGGTATGAAAATTCAACAATCTATTACTCAATTTTGCATGTCTGGGTCCTCTACAAAGGACGAAAACGCGCCGCACTTTCACTTTCGTGTCGGTAACCCTGATAACCAGTCAATTTTATGCTTGCAGGAGCCTTTCGCACAGTTGGATAGTATTCTGTGGCTGAGGCGACCCCCAATCGTCCGTGTGAGGCCCATAATGAGGTGCTCCTAGGGCATGCAGGTCTGGCAGACGGCTGCAAAATTGTTATCGGGAATCGGGTTAGGGCCCCTCAACCCAATGTGAACGAAGGTTGAGTATGTGTCTGGTAGGAGTTTGCGTCATTGACTAATGTTATTCTACCCGTGGCCAAAACAGTAGTCTTGGGCTAAGAATTCGATGAGTGAGGTCCAACTTTGTCTATATTCGTTATTTTCTTCATTAAAATAGGGTTATATAAGGTCAATGGTTAACTCCTCTCCATTTCTGTAAATATGTGGTTTAAATAATCGATTTTATTGGTAGCTGCTACTTATACTTTATCGTTACCAAGATCGCGGCGCTAGTTCACTATTCCTCCATCAGATTCCGTTATCGCTGGTTTCCTAACGTCATCATTTGCATTTTATTTTCTCAAGAGGAGATCGAAGTGATGTCCAGCGTAACGCAAGTGCGAAATACAAGACTGGTGGACTTCTGCCGCCGCTAGCCGACCGATAATGTGGGTAGACGAACTTCTGGATCCGAAACTTTCGGGAGTGAAGTTGTGTTTAAACTCCGTAAGGGATCTGCCTCTTAGCTGTCCGTTGGTCACGTCTTCCAGCCAAGTGTTAATCCATCAATTTATAATGGCTATGAATAACTGGAGGGTATTCTACCTCATGCGACCCCACCTGAGTGGCCCTTCTATAGTGAGCTCGCTGATGCTGCGAATAAAAGTAGCGCTATAAGCGTACTACGAAAACTATCCAAATGCTCAAAAGCGCGGGATCTGACAGATTTGCAGGGTTATTTTTAAATAACGGTTAACGATGAAAAATCGGAGCAACAATCTTCGGAGGTCATTCGCATACAGCAGGGTAAGGATAGGTTTTCAGCACGCAAAGACGCAACTTTGCGAACTGATGCCCGCTTCATCCATCGCTTCCCCACTGAGCGCGCGTTCCAGGCTGCGATTGTCTTGCTAAACGTTACATCCACCGCAACACCTGCAAAAATCCCTCTCCTCGCTGACAATGCTATAGACTAATCAATCTCATTATCTTCCCACTCATTGCAGCTGTAAAGATCCTTGTTACTCGTCGGGTTTGCACATCTCAATCTTAGATCAATCCGCTCAAGTCACCGGAGACGTCCATCACAACATAAATAAGGGAGCGCTGGAAATGATTGGCCAACAATTGTCAAGATATTTCAAATTTCTTAGTGTCCGCTAACGTCCAGTCATTGCATCGGCCTGTTCTTTAGTACCGTCATACATGACCAACTATCACTAAAGTATCATTCATCAACCATTAATCCACTCTGATGTATGTGGTCATCGTCGATCATCACAGTCGAACTGCCATGTGTTCAGCCTTCGAGAAAGAGCTAAAACCTAAACGTAGATTAGACAGGTACGTGTGTGTGTGTCACGCTTTATGAGGAGGCGAAAACCGGTGGGTTAACTGGCTCTGTGACGATCGACTGGTGCATAGAAGGAAGAACCAGTGAGCTGAACACGGAGGATCCATCCTCACGTAGCCCATCATTGGAATCTCTATAATAGCATGACTAAGCTTAAATCTGTGTCACGACGTGCTTAAAGTCGTGGCGTGGGATGGCTGGCTACTGACGGAACACCTGATCTCTTCTTTTCAGTACTGTATTGCTGTGAAGTGACGGAATGGAGACCGCACGCCAGCCCGACTGACTCCTGCGGCACTTTACGCATGTGAGAAACGACTACTGAGACTGGGACCCAGACCGTGTGTGCGCTGACGCGCTGATTGGCGGTTCGGCTTTGTCAGGCCACTGCACTCAACGCTCGTGTCCTGTCATCTTGGACATCACGGAGCCAGGCGCTTGAGGAAAGAGAGAGGTGCGACCGAAGATGTATCGCGCAAAGTGTTGGTCCCACTAGACACCATGCTGGAGTTCACTGCGTGTGAGTTACAGTGCATCACCGCATTGTGATGGTAGAACTGTCAGTATGCATTGTCCCGCGGAATCTATTGCAGGCATCATCTCGTCACCAGTATGTGGTGAGACTGACCACGCGCTTTCTCCTTTAGTAAGTCCCACGATTGAAATTAGCGTGGTGAACGGCTCCGGAGGCAGCCAACTCTTGTGGGATAATTCTTGTCCTCGAACTGAAGGGTACGTTTGAATGGCTACTCTTTATTGTACCCTCCTGACGTTTTACTATCCGAATTATTGAAGCTTTGTTTGCTCGAGGAGGAAACCAACTCTTGTACAGCCAGGCGGTCACGCCCATATCCAGGCGTGCTTGATATTTTCTCGCCATTGGAATATGCCATGGCGTAAGAATGGAGTGGAGTGGATACTCGTCCAAGTCTACAACTCAATTCTAAGCTGTGTGCAATCGGAGGCCATCTCAATATAATTACATGCAAAGTCTACAAGTCTGGAGACGAATCACAAGTAGTGTGGCTAAACTGAGAGGTTGTGGGATACCTATACGGTTGTCTGCCCATCTCAATTAGCGGTTGAATAGGTACAACGTATTTCTGGTTTTTCCGAGTGCTTAGCGGCTTTAGGGTCGTGGGCGCCGATCAGTGACGTATTTCTAACTGCCATCAACGCCCTCGTCGAGGACAGGATTGGAAGTCCAAAAACATGATTCTAGCAAACCTGGGCTTTTACTCTATTAAGATGGTGGTGAAGCTGAAACGTTCATCCCTCCACTGAGGATGAGACTGATGCTGTCGGCGCTTCCAAAGCACACTACTCATGTAATATAAAAGAATTGAATATTTAATGACAGCTTTGTTTTCCAGAAAAGCCATTATAAGCAGAGAAGAGCCAGAGAATGCACTGAATTTTTATCAATACGCGACAAGAAGACGGCGCTATCTGCTTTGGCAGACAGAATAATAAGATTCATAAAACGGGGTCTTATTTTCGCAATTTACATAAATAAAGACATCTGAAATAAGCAAAACGAAGAATTATTATGACAAAGCGACATAATTCCGTGATCCAGGCTGTTAGAAAAGTCATTGCATTGAGAACGGCAAAATTGATGCGGTGGGGCACGGCTTTTTCGTTTAGTTGCTGTGTAGCGCTCCATATACTCAAAATCAAAAATTCAATTTCATCTGTTCTGCATTGCAAACCAAGGCTTTGGCTTTTTAATAATGCAGTTATTCAAGAAAATAAATATTTTAAATTTTAGAAGACATAACTTATGGAAAGTACTGAATTCAAGAATAACGTTATGCATCTTCGTACGACATAGTCGGGAAAGGGTTCCGGCGATTGTTTTCTCGCTAAAAAGGCTGTGCCTTTACGCATTCTAATCGAGGCTTATGCTGAGCAGATTTTAGTTCACAACTAGGTTTTGTTTCAGCGCAGTTAAACATTGATTGCGACCAACTTTACTCGTGTACGGGTACGGGCGTTTAAATACGTCAAGATCAGCCAAATCGATTAAAGTGATGCTTATTAACGAATTGACGGTTAAGATACATAGCTTCGGGTTGAGTGCAGGTCATGCCATTTAAAGACAAAACGAAGAAAGGCGACGAACAGACCGTCAAGGCCTTTGTTCGAAGGTCAATTCATCTGTTGGGTAACGAGGTTCGAAGCTTGTGCATGGCGCAAGCGGACGTTTGCCTCAGTGTTTGTGCAAAGCTCCGGGTGACAACTCAGTTTTCCTTTGCTAGCAAAACTGCACTGGGTACGAACGTATATGCCACCCGCTACTCAGCATGAAGTGATCAAATAAAAACGCTCGAGCTCAAACACGTGACAAAGGGTGCTTACCTTTAGAACAGGCAGGGAAGTTCTTGCAGTGTTTATCTATGTGCTAAAGGGTTGGTCTTCTAGGGCGAGAAGGGAGACAGTGGAGTTCTGAGGATGCTCATTGGAAAGGCCTGAATGGTGATAGCATTGTGTGCCAGCCGAAGGACTTTGAGGCGCGGACAACGAGAGATCGACTCCGGAAATCGTATCCACTTTATTTTCATTTAGGTTCAATTCGATTGTCTAGACAGGAAAAAATAAACCGAAAGCTAATGGTTAATGTTGACATGGATAGAACCCGAGTGTAGTCGGTAGAAGCACAGGATTCTCAGCTAACGCATCGAATGCTCCAGTTACCATGTTCCATTCGTGGCCAAGTTACCATGTTCCGTTCGTTCCAAGTCATGGCCACCGACGAGGTTGGCGAGACGGTGTGCTCTGCCTGTTGTTACTTAAGGTTGGAGATCTGTGAACGGGTTTTTCTTACTCGGCCCGAGGTACAGTGGACTGCGCGAAGGTGTATGCAGACGTATCAAACCCGGGGAGAACATATGCACGTTCACAGTGCAGACAGGTGTTGATGTTTCGCAGCACAGCTTCCAAGCTGTTGGTGAAGATGTGCAGCCCATCATTTGTTCGAATAAGTTTTGTGAGAAGCACGCACTGAGGAACCTATCAGCAAAGGACACCAAATTCAGTGACTTATTGCTACTAACACAAGTAACCCCATCTCTTAGTTAAGTATAGTAACACACTCAATGACTGTCTGGCCTGCCCATGCCCGCCTAGGCTATGCTTGTTTATTCTTCTAAAAGAAAGCTGTTCAGAGATAACATGCATACAAGGCAGCTTTGAAACTTTAAAAGGCAATTCACGCTAAAATGGATCATCGATTGTTGTAAGTATCAAGTGTAGAATAAGTTGACATTGGAATGGGCTCAGTGATTTAGAATAAACGGCCGCAAAAACATGTATGAACCAGGGCAAAGAAACATGGATCAAGCAGCGGTTCTGTGGAGTGATCAGACCAACTGTTCTGATATATTATGTGGGTTATGAACCGCGTCGATAGTTATTACCAGTTATGACACAGCTAGTAAATTTGCCTGAATTCAAAACTGACCAGACAGGATCCGTTCTCTAGGATGGCCGCCATAAGGATGAAAAAACAGTTATGGAAGGCACGTGGATTTGGTGGACATCACTTATGGCAAAAAGACAACCTTCCCAAAGACCAGGTTTCAGTAAAATTGCAGCTGAAATTACCTCAAAAGCTCGTCAGAAATATGCAAATGAGCCAGGGCGCGAAGATAAGAAAGCTCATTAAGCCAGAACCAGCGGAAGTCCTCAAATTTATTAATAAGATAGTCTTTAGACCTTAGGTGAACTATTCCTGAAGTTGTTTCTTAGAGGCCCTGTTCAAATTGAGCACACCATCAGCGATAAAAGTCCACGAAATTTAAAAATTCTGCATATAGTCGCTGACCACATTGCGCATACACCGCATCAGCTTATCCTATAGCCAACATATGACATTCGATGGAACCCCAAAATAAAGGCGACAAATGCAGTCGAAGGATGAGATTTGGATTAAGGCCGTCGGCGTGCAGTGCTAATTAATAATCGATCCCCAAACCCGAAACGCAATTACTCTGAGTTTACGGAAAGAACACTGAAGGCCACCGTGGCGAACTAAAAAGGAGCACAAACTTAAGGCGTCACATAAGAACTCGTCTATTTTGGTCAGTGGACCGGAAGAATAAACGTGAGAAAAAGGTGGCTATTTTAACTTAAAGGTCGAAGTAGAAACTATTGTCACCAAGAAGTAACGATCTGAGAGTAGGTCATCTAATTTTTGAGTCCTTTCACTTTCATACAGTTTGCGCTTGGAATCATATTAAGAACCAACGAAAAGGACTTGACAGATGCGCATAATAACTGGGACAGTAACGTGCATAAGCCGTGCGCATGAAAGTTAACCCGAATTCTGATATGCTGCAGTTGATCGGATTCAATATCATTAATGTACCTACTGCTGACAGTTCGACCGTTAATTTCAATTATTTTAACGGGAAGTCCCACAGCATAATGCGCATAAAGTAGTTTATAGTGACAGTTTACTAGTGCTGCATCTACAAATCTCTCTCTTTTCTCACCCTCCTCGGCCCGCTGCCATGAATTCAAGACCGATGGCGAGATCTGGCGGCAACTAAAAGAGCTCAACAGTCTGACTACGTGTGCAACGCGCCTGGTCTTCGCAACAGACTTTTCTACAAGAACAGAGTGGCAGCTCGGATCCCAACTGACTGGCAGTGCCAGAGAGTCACATTATTAGTAACCATTGCAGTCTGACTCTCCGTGCTGATAGGAGCATGCAGTTATTATTCAGTCATTTGGCGAGTCTTCCCAGGCACGGCTGGCCTTGCCATGTATATATCCGAAGTGCACAGGATTTTTATAGTTGAGAATATGTGCTGAGAGTCAAACGCAATCTTCCTCTACCAGGCACCAGCCAACTGCCCAAGTCGGTCATGTACTCAAAGTTCCAGAATCTTTTCAATAAAATGAGTGAGCTTCGGACATTTGTTGTTGAAAAACACCAGATATGATTGCCCTGATAGAAACGTGGCTTTAGCAGATATTCGAGAACACGATGTATCTCCGCTTATCAACACTTTAGAAGAAACAGGAGAAGCGCCGGAGGAGGAATAATTGCTAATTTTACCTCGTTTATAATTGATTTTCCGCGAACATCTCATGACAGAGTATTGAATTTTTATCTTGAACTCTCACAACTAATTTCGCCCGGCCACTGGCATTCACAGATGCATATCGCCCCCAAACCAGAATGTCGAACGCGATTTCATTCTCCTTACGGTGGCCAAGATTTTCTTAAACAAAGGTGTCCTTATAATTGCAGAATTTTCCTGTCCTCAAATCGACTGGGAAACTTGAACTGTTTCGGATCCAATGGATACATTCGGTCATCGTTTGCTTGAGATGGCAGGTGAATAATTACTCTTCCATGA